>MJUU01006455.1:6117-28014 GCA_002080025.1 Modiolus philippinarum
ACTTACAACTACACATTTGTTTGCATAAAAGAATGTTTTTTAATAAGTATAGGAATAAAACAACATTTTATACTTACAATACATCTTATATTTTGAAGAAAGATGACCTATTCGGTCGGCTAATTTCTTCTGTTCCCATATAATTTGGAATTATGATATACTGATGTATAAATTACAATCTATATTTTATCTTCTTATTCACTATATATCCACGCATTGAAATATTTTCTATGCAAATTATAAATATATCCATTTTTGTAACTTTTGTTTGTCACACTCATCATTGCTTTGTCCTTTGAACTCACTGTTATTATCATACGGCCTACTCGATTGGTTTGTGTAGTTTTATACATCAATGAACTCACTGTCTCCATGACATGAATGTTATTTAAAAATAGTCTGGATCAGTATGTTAATTGTTTGTTTGAGAATTACTCAGTCACGAAAAGGCATCCAACGGGGTTTCAAAGTAAAGGTCACAATTAATTAATATTATATTTGCTTTTGAGGTTTTTATTTATTTTTCGTGTTTAATTATGAAAAGAATAATGCTTTTCTCTTTACCTTGGGTGTAAGTTAGTTATACCCTTCGGTAAACGGTGTTTCTGGAATAGAAAACCCTCCGGCCTCCGGCCGTCGGGATTTTCTATTCCAGAAACACCTTTACCTCATGGTATAACTATTACATATTAGAAAAAATGTCAAGTTATTAATTATCAAGCACATTCCAATAAAACATAATATTGTAATTGAATGAGTAAGCCCAAAATACAAATTATATTTTTTAACAAAATAGGCGAATTGATAGATCCCTTATCGTATGATATGTGTGTTTCCTATGATAAGTTATTACGTTCGTATGATTCGTCAGTTATCCGGTTACCTCTATTACGTATTTATGTGTCTTCTTTCAAAGAAACATGATTTTTCAATGAAATCTTTATTAATTAACACATTTGATTAATCGTTTATTGTGATCACTGTGATCTGTAAGGGGAAATGTTACATCTTTCAAATCTTTGAGCAATACCTAGAACTTATTGTTCGCTGTATCTGAATGGACCAATTAGTATGTTCGCAACACCAAATTCAACAATAGCTACGAAATTAAGTTTATGATAACCACTGTTATATCTTAAAATTTTAAGATGAATAGAATTTTAAAGATAGTGCCTTGAATTTGGAAAGTTATTACTTGAATTTTTTATTACTTGAATTTTTCCACAAAAATATAATGAAGAGAGTATCTTGAATTTACAAGATAATTTATTTTGAAAAAGGACTACTGCGCTGTTGCTATGTCCATTGTTGAACAGGTCATATTTATTGTTAACCTGATTTTGGCTATTCATTTCGAATCTATTTGGGTTTTTTTTCTCTATCAGCTTCTGTATATGTTCGGAATTTTTTTGTTTTGCCAAATGTTTTCATTTGATTTAGATTGAAGATACATTAGTTGATATCATAATTGTCTGCAGAAATTACAGTTTTTACAGATTTCGGCTTAGAACATTTAACACGTCCGATATTTATTAGTTTTCCTAGTGTGATTGCTTTAGAAACTAATTTTTGAAGACATTACTTTCTACAGTTTCGTGATAAGTTTACTGCTTTCAAGATCAATGGAATAATGAAACAAAACTCTGTGAGCGGCGGTATAGCAATATGGATTCTAAAAATTCCAAAGATCTTCCGGAACAACAGGTATAACAGTCTTGCCTATTTTCATAGTATAATGATTTTGTATGCTTCCGCTCTTAAATATTACTTTTTTACTCACATCACTAATATCTGGACTTTTCGATCGACAATATGTTGGGTTGAACTACAAGAGGCAGCAGTTTTAATGGACGATGGGATTTCAGATGGAACACATTTGTTTGAAGCTTTGGCCCGACCTTTCCTACAATCGTAAAAAAAAAAACATCTACAAAGAATAATACTGCAAGAAAGAAAGGAAAACAAAACGGATTGCTACGCGTAGTCATATGTCCCTGTCGTACAAGAAACTTAAAAACCCACATGTGAGAAAATGTGGAGGTAACAATTTTCGAAACATGGGATTTAAATTTAAAAAGCATTAGAGATGCAAGAGCCAGGTTCGAGGTTACACAAATTCATTAAACAAATATATAATATGTCGAAGTTTTTTTTCTAAACATTTCAGTGCTCCAGTTCGGTTTCCATATCAAACAAAGACTCCACATTACACAACAATCCATTTCAAACAACATTAAACAAACAAACAAAAAAAATGGGCAGGGGTTTTCCCTTTTGATATAGGTCCCCCTTAATAATAATAAGTAATACATTTTGCTGAAATAAAAAAAAAAGAATTAACATTTGGAGATCCCCTTTAAAAAAATCGCCAGTGGTTGCCTTGATTTAGTTTATATATATATTGCTAAAATCGTAAAAAAATATGTAGCAGAATACTTTTTATATAACTTTACTTTTGATGTTTGGTTTCTATGGCAACCGAAAGCTCCATTATCAGATACCACTTTTCGAGGTTCCCCTTATGAGCTTGTTTATATTTACTGCTGAAATTGTAAAACAAGTAGCAGAATACCTTTTTCTTTATTTTCAGATTTTTTGTTTGGTTTCCATGGCAACCGAAAGTTCCACAACCAATTTTAACCATATCAGACTCAGTGGTTCCTTCTATAATTTAGGTAATACGAATTGCTGAAATCAAATATTTTGAGTCTCCCTGATAAAAAAATGGGCAGGGGTCTTTTTAGAATCTTTTTAATAATCAATGCGAAGATCGTAAAAATATATGTAGCAGAATATTTTTTTCTATGTTTTCATTGTTGTTGCTTTGTTCACTGGCAACCAAACCAAAAGCTCCACTTTCCATCTTAACCCGTATTAGACCACCATTTAAAAATATTGGGCAGGGGTTTCCTTTATATCAGGTAATACAAATTGCCGAAATGAAACAAGATGAGTCCTCTTTATACAGGGTTCCCTTTTTTTATAAAGTAGTAATAACATATTAATGAAATCTCTGAAAAAAATATGTAACAATTTTTTTTTCTTCAAAATTTAAGTTTTCCTGTTTGGTGTTTAGGGCAACCAAAACCCCACTATCCATTACAACCCATATCAGACGACCATGCAAAAAATTAGGCAAGGGTTTCCTGAATATCCTTCTTAATACATACTGCTGAAATCAAACATTTCGAGCCCCCCTTCCTAAAAAATTGCAGGGTTTCCCTTATATCGAAAATACATATTGCTGAAATCTAAATATAAATGTAGCAGAATGCCTGTTTGGTTTCTATAGCAACCAAAAGCTCCACTCTCAATCCCAACCCATATTAGACAACCATTAAACAGGTTGCTTTCTTTAAAAAAAAAGAAAAGCAATACGTGAACCGAAAATGTATCATTTTAGAGAGAAAATATTTAAAAAAAATGATTACTGCATTAATCAATTTGAATGAAATTTTAAAAAATACAAGACTCTGAAGAAATATAAAAGAGATATACACAAGAGAAAATGTTGATGTGATTTCGCTTGGTACTTAATCATGATTGAAATGTGCATATGCAGAAATTAAATTCACAGTAACTTCGGTATTTAGTTATTTGATCCCTGATATTATCCAATGTGTTCTATCCATCTGTTTACATATTGCTTACTTTGTATTTAATGCTGCTGTTCTCTTACTATTGATTTGAATAATGATCTGTGGTGGTTTAGATGTTGTATTTTTTTACCTTTTTGTCTGGCAAAGAATGATAGTGTTTGTAAGATTACTTTGACAGTTTGTTTTATGTACGTTGGCAATCCAGCATCCATTAAAAACTGAGGCGTGACTGTAGCAATGGTTCACATCTACAATCTATTCTGTTTTAGTTGTTGCTTAGGGTCATTTGAACTTACTATGAGGTATAAGCTGATTGTGGCGTGTGTCATGGTGACATAAGGATAAAAAACAATAAAATTATTATTCCATTGTTAATCTGTTTTTTTTTGTATATATTGTGATTTTGCAGTTATCATGCTGTCAGCTGCACAACTTTCCTGGACAAATGTCGTAGTTATAGAGAAGCTCTGTAGGTTTATAAAAATAGTTTTTAACAAGGTCACCCTGCCTTGTTAGCTTTTTTTTGTATTTTTAATGTCATTATATTCTCTGTAAAGTTGTACTAGTTTATTAGAATATAGTACAAATTCACTGACCACCATACGTATCACATATACATATAGTTCTCATGATACAAATACCAGCAAAGGCTATACCATTCTTCAAGACGCATTTTCAAATGCCATTTATACAGCACATGTGGTAAATCCAATGTCAAATTTTAAGGCAAACTTAAATTCACACAAAAAATCTTGCTCAAATGCAGGACTCATTTACTGACCAAAGAGCACTAATGTATGACATGTAGTATCCCAAATCTCAATCTTTATCCTAGTCCACCCATGCCTAAAATTTACGTCACAGCGATAGACTGGCTGTTTCAAACTTTCACAAAAATTATGTCAAAAATTTCGTAGAACTGACCAAGTACCAGCTGCAGCTGCATTACTCTGCAAGACACATCTGCCTACCCAAGATCATTGATTCACAACATTTAGCAAGTCTATTCATACCTAAAACTTAGGTCATAGTGATCAAACTATCAGCTGCAAGTGGAGAACTCTTCTGGACGCATCAACTAACCAAATGTAATTTATTTATATAATGTAGGATTAAAATTTAATGTATCTGAGCGTGACAAACAGACAGATGGCAAAACTCAGGGTTATCCCATAATTAATTGTAAATGTGGATTGGAACGCACTTTTAAAAAGGACCAATCATGATTAAATTTTTTCTATGTGCCTCTTCAATGAAAGTATTTAATTTACCCTGCACTTACCTTTTATCAAAGTGCCTTCCAAACCCCCACACACAAATATTTCTGGAGTTGCCCTATGTTCAGAAAAAGCATACTGGTTTTGAAATAGAAGAACAAAACGACAAAATGCAAAGACACTCCATGGTGTACTCCATATCCTTTAATTTTATGTTCAAAATCCAACTTTTGGTTTGAATGAAAACAAATGATTGAGAGAAAAGAATATATATTTTTTTGTAAAATATTGCCAGTGAAATTATATATTTAAACCCTTCTTGTAATGAAAATAAATAATTTAATTTTGATTTAAAGAATATTTTTGTTGTTGTAAATGTGAATAAATAATTCGAAGTGACATTTGGTGAAAATAATTAATCTGTTCGAAATTTTCATGAAAATAAAGAATTTCTCTTTACAAAATCGTCCAAGCCTCCACCTGAAACCATTAGCGTTTTCACTTAAACAAAGATCGATTAAAAAGATTGATCTTTTTGAAACTACCTCTTTCCAATGTGGACTTTTCCGGTTAAAGACTAATCTAACTCGTTTTCACTTAGTAAAGAACGATCGTTTTAGAATCGATTACACAAAAGATCAATCAAAATTTGTTAGCATAAACGGGGGTCTATATTCCGAAAATTGGGGTCAGAAAATTTATTTGGGCAAGATTATATTTATTTTGCTTTTACCAATTCAATTGAATCCAATTCAGTTCAAATATTGCATGATGTACGTCATTGGGATCAGGAGCTAGAAAAGGTAAATGCCAGAATATTTATGTTCATTATTCTTCAGGATAGAATATATTTATTTAAAAAGATGCATGTCCCCTCAAATTCAATGATCGTCCTCTTTAAAAAAAAAAACAAAAAAGATATATGTTATTTCTACAAATATAAATAAAGGAATATCCAATACTTTATCAATCAATCAATAATCCTTCAGTACATGATACAAACCTGATTATAACATAAACCAGAGACATATATACACGTATACTGATATATATATATTATAAACCAGAGACATATATACACGTATACTGATATATATATATTATAGTTAATCAGGAGCACAAGCAAATAAGTTAATAAATAAATTTATTACTAAATTTGCAACAGAATCATACTCGTAATATAAGAAAAAGAATCAGTAGAAGCATTTTTGGATTCATTATAGTTCCAAACTGTTTTGTAATTTGTTATTAGTACACTTATGCGTTGCTTTATTTGCCAAATAACTATGTTTAAAATCTGCACCTGTGAAGTTTATATAAAGTGGCCGTAAACAACACATTAAATTAGAACATTTAATTATCACTGATCAGATGAGAGACCAGATAGACTGTTAGTTAATAATCCTACTGAAAATAAAATGTTTGGGTTAATGACTTACAACAATGTGCCAGTTCAAAAAAAATTGGCACTGTTTGTCAAAAACATTATAAAAATCCTATGATTAATTAATGTTATTAAAAGTACATACCTATTTATTCCTAGATTAATGCTTTCAATATTACTCCAAATAAATCACCGACTACTCCATAGGTAAATATCCAACACAGATTGTGTTATTAGCAACGAAACACGTGTTCTGTTAAAACGTATCGAGTTGTCCCTTTTATTATAAACATGAACTGATTGATCATTATTTGTAATCTGCCTGATTGTCATGGTAAAATGTTATTAGTTTGAATATATCTTTTAGTGTTATATTTGTTATTCATATTTGTGAATATTTATTGTAGTTTACTATACAATTTATTTATTGTACATATTTGCATGTCCGTCTGTAAATGTAATTTATTCTCTGCCTCTTGTTACAGTGTAAAAACTGTCTGAGTGATTAAATAAAACTTGAAACTTGAAACTTGAAACTAGTTGTCAGAATTTATTACTAATATGACATTATCAGTAATTATCCCTGTTAGGGTAATTGACTTCATGACTGTTCAGTTGCCAATATAGTGTAAAATGCCCAGTTTGAGACGGTTCTCATGATTAATGCAAATTTGAGACAGTCCCTTTTATTACAGAGCATTAACATCAATATAAAATATCGAGGCATTCGAAGTGTTTATGACTTCCTGAGGTATTCCGAGTAGCCCATGGTTACAATTATTAAATGTCCAATGTAAAAGGCGTGATTTCAAGCAAAAATTGGGCAGGGGTTCCCCTTATAATTTAAGTAAAACATATCGCAAAAATCAAAGCACGTCTAATAAAACGATATCTCTGAAAATTATACATTGCTTCTTGGTAGAATCCCCAAAATAATTAGTCTTTGAGAGTTTCGGGAAATATACCAAAATTAGATTATTTTTTTACTTCTAATATTTTTTAAAACTATCATTCTTTGAAGCTATATTGACAACTTTGCAAAAGACTTTTAGAAAGACATTAAGTTTATTTGCTTACTTGGTTTTATTTTTTTTCCTCTTAAAAGGATCACTTTTGATTATATATTATTTTTAATTTTAAAACACGCTAAAGGTACATTCAATTAGAACTTTTAATATATAGTACAAGTTCTAGTAAAGAAAGGAATATATATTTTTTTTAACAATAAAACTGGCCGCCATTTTCGTTATTAAATCATTCCAAACATGAGATTTGAAGGTTTATATCCGTAATTTCAAACAAGTTAAATGTTTATTATTCCAAAAGTTTCAGTTGGATATTTGTCAAACAATTCTGCAAAATTTGAAAGAAAACGGAGTAGGGGTTTCTTGGAAGTTGCGTCTACAAGATCTGCTATTGTATGCCAATATTAAATATTTTAAGTCCCATTACTTAATATATTTGACAAATCACAATGGCGATGCGATATGGTCTAGAAGATATAGTAATTACCAATCCTGTAAAATTAAAATGAATGCAGGTGGCGGCTTCTGAGGAGTTGCGTCCACAAGTAGTTGTGACATACAGACGTTCACGCACACAGACAGACAGACGGGCACAAAGACGCATACCATTACTAGGTCTCATCGTCGCGGTGAGACGGGGGACAAAAAAAGCACAAAAAAATATAATGCCTAATACTTTAATTTCAACTCTCGCTACAAAGACGTTGTACGTTCCCTTCAAAACCAAAGTGAACTTGAAAATAAAGAACCTACTAGTATACTGAAGCAAAGGACTATCGAATGAAGTTCCTCGCTGGCAGACAACTTGGATGAGATGGAGACCTGCAAGAGACACGTTGTAAAAGAGACCACCAAGTCGCTGTTTTGACCAAGTTTGGTTTCAATTGGGCAAGTGGATTAAAAGAAGAAGATCTTTGAATGAAATGTTTACGACGGATGGACGACGGACATCAAGTGATGGCATAATATCACCCTGGCTATAGCCATTTGAGTTTAAATAGCTAAAGGAAATACTTGTAAATGGCATTGGTACAGTCATCTAATTTTGTTTTTCAATCATTTTTTTACGTTTTCACATAAGATGTGTATATATTTGTTGTTTTATCTTTTATCGCAGTTTGATGAAAATTTTAACTTGTTTCTTTATTTATAATTTTATTTTAAAATTTATGTGAAGACTTTTGATGACATATTAACAGTACAATTCCCATAGATTAAAAAAAAATTCTTTGGCATAATCAAAATATTTTTTCAAAGCCTTTAAACATATCAAGATGTAAAATGACAAAAATACTGTTACATTTTCACATGTCACATTTTCAGAATAATCAGAAAAAAGGCAAGAGATTAAAATTTTGTTATAATGAATCATATTGAAAGATCTTTTTAAATGGAGGTAATTACAAAATTACTGAACAGAGTTGTCAAGAGCTGAAGTCCATGAGACAAAAAAAAAGACAAATAAGGTAGAACCACCGGCAAAATTGTCGACCGCCATGGTCCTGAATTGGTTCAGGCATTTCAAAAGAAATTGTGGATAAAACCATTCTATGGCATGCCGAACCCCCTTCCATTGCGGTAACGTCCAGTTGCAACTCAACAGCAATTGTTATTGAAAGGTCGTAGACAGTTAAAAGAAATGACCATCCCAGAAGGGTCTTGAATCAGAGTTCGGACCGAAACTTCAAATTTTTCATGGGAATGATTTCTTTAAAGAACTTTTAAATGATCGTATCAGAAAATTTTTCGGAATTTTTTCAAGTCTTGATTAATAGAGAGGTCACGCAGATAACTATGTTTGATGAGAAAATATGTATAATTTCTGCTAGTTCTCGCGTAACGAAACAACTGTGAAACATGCACTCCATAAGCAAAAGAAGCTGAAATATTACTGTCTATCTTAGGGAAATTGATAATTTTGAAATTAAAATCGTCTTTTTGTCGTAAATTTTAGTGCTGAGATGACCATTTTTGTAAAATTCGAAATGTTAGTCCAAAAATTGTTGACCTAGTGGTTTCTGCCGTTTCCTTCATCTTTAGTTCTGGCGAATATATTAATGGAATCCATGTAGCAAAGATGCGTTATTGATGGAAAGAAAATCATCAATATATCTACAAGTGAGATTCAAGGAACTAGCATCTTTTATTTTATGATCTTTTACGAGTTGCTGAAGAAATTCTTTCTGGTAAGAATACAAAAACAATGCTTTGAGTAGAGGGGCACAATTAGTGCCTTTTGGTATGCTAGCTTGCCGTTAATTAATAGCAATCCAAATTGTGACAAATATATTATCAATTAGAAAATCAAGCATACAGCACACCAGCTTTTTATCGTAGCATACTTTTCCTTTAAATTGTTTTTTGAAAAAAAATGTGGAATTATTTCCTAATACAATTTTTCTGGAAGTGGCGAGAGGCTTTTTAAATGACAACCTTCATTCGTGATTTAAGTTTATCATGAGATAACGTGGTATACATTGTGGAAAAATCATATGTTTTAGAGAATGTATTTGAGAAAATGAACGGGATTAAATATTTTCTAATACATCCTTCGATATTTTAAGTATCCACTAGTGATCTATGTCACTTCGGGCAGGAATAGTTTCACTGTATGCTTGATGTCTGTCTTTGACTACAGACAAAATCTTAGTTCAATAGACAATTCTATAGGTGAGTAAGATGAAGATCCTGCGATGTATCTTTTCTTATATGGATTTTAGTTGTAATTTTGGAACACAATATAGGTATGGCAGGTCTTGATTTTTATTTTTTGTACGGATATTCAAGAAGAACATGAATGACCTGTGATTGGAAAAGATTTCATCTTTTCAAATGAAACACCTTTGTATGGAACTCTACCTGGTGTATTGTGATCAATGCCTATTTCTTTGATGAGATAGTTGTAAAATGTGCTTGACATACAAAAAAGATGTTATTAGAAGCTTTGTCTGCAAGAACAACACCATATTTGTCATGTAATGTAGAGAGACACTTACTGGCTTCTTGATCTTCAAATATAGACTTAGGTCGATTGTTTACACAATGGGTAGTTTGTTAACACGTCTCCACACTAAAGATCGAATGGATCTTTAATAAAAATCTGATAAGGAATCAAGTTCTGGTTCTTTGTCCATCTATCTCTTTACCCTTGTTCTGGCGTAATCTTCAACAGCGTCTATAACGATCTTGAAATTAAAATTCAAATAATACGCTGTTGTTTCGGACCATTGTAGACCACCTTCCGTATGAATTCATTTTCAATTATCTCAAGATCACCAGAAATAACATTTCCAGATCTAGAGGGACTGTAAACAAATGAACAGGTGGAACGGTCGCATTTCAGAGGAGAATTCAGAAAATAATCAATGTCTAGATGCTGCAATTCCTCTTTGTAGTTAAAACTTTTCCTGCTAATGGTCTTTTTATAGGATACTATAGGTTTGGATTGAAATAAGGTGGTTGATATCGATTGAATTTTAATTAAAACAATATATGACAAGTTAAATAAGATATGATAGTATATACGCCTTTTCATGGTATCTGCAGTTCTACTTCTCGCAGGCAACTGGTTTAAGTATTTTGCGCTCTACAGTTACTTTCGTATCACAACATCATGACATCAAACCATTTTATATATTTGTTTTTGCTTAATTGTGAAAAGGGTTCATATTTTACCAATATTCAGATGTCACAACCGACACTACATAAACTACAATTACATACATAACCGTGAAATGCAGTTGTAAAATACAGAATTAAAATTAAATAAGACTACTGTTCTAATGTCATAACTGGATGAGCATTAGCAATATGAAAATTCTAATAAACTGGGATTTAATATGTCAAAAAAAGGTTACAGTTATTTCAAGTCAAGGATATTCACCAATGTTAATAGTCTGATACTGTCGAGAAAGTACTGGTGTAACAGAATTAAATAAATAAAGATAACACGATATATCTAACAATGACCGAAAATCACATGTCTTAATCCAGAACGGAATTGCTCAAAATAGACAAAAGACCAACGTAAACAACGATAGGAACTCGGAAAAGAAGGCCCTTATATCGACAAAAGCAAAACCTAGCGGTATCACTAAACGGGTTTGTTGTTCCCAAACTTCCCCTTCTGTATAGTAAATAAACATACAAATAAAAACAAATAAGGTAGACTACTAACTCTAAAACCACATCCTTAAAAAGGAAAGAATGTTATTTTAAATAATGAGTCAAGAAATGCTCGCCGCTTATCTGCCGGCTGGCTCATTTAATACATTTAATGTATTGGCTGGTTTGGCTTTCTTTATAAGCCTTGTTAAATGCTACAAGATAGTTAAAACCGTAAACTGAAAGTCCACACAATATGAATCCATAAAAAATGTTATCAAGAGTCTTTATTGCTCATCTGGACCACGGCTTTCTGATAATCCCAGACGCAATCTGCCTAAAGTTTATGATGCTACTTGCTTCCACATTGGATGAGGCATGAACATTAAAAATACGATTTGATCAAAATGGGCCACTGTTGTGACTTTTTGTGCTGTGATTTATTAGACAATTCTACATGCATTAACTACGTAGTGTCCTTTGTAAACTGCTGTTGAAGTACTTTTATTCGTGGACTTCAATTTTCGTGGTTTTCATAAATAACGGTTAAGTAAATTCATGGTTTCGAATTCCATGCATTAAAACTCCAGGGAAAATGCAATTCGTTGGTAACTTAATTTCGTGTTTTCAGTGAACGAAGAAATCCACGAAAATTAGAACCCCACGAATAATAGTACTTTCACGGTATGTTCTCTACTGGTAGCCATCTTAGATGAGGAAGGAACATAAAAAAAAAACAGATTAGAAGATCTTTGAATGCATTAAAGGGGGACCTTTAGTTCAAAGATTGAGAATAACTCCAAAATGGATCTTCAGATATTCTTAAAGATTGCAGGATTTGTAAATTTAATTTTAATTTATTGAACTTTTTTTGTAGTTTAAATATATTACACAAAAAGTAGCAAAAAAATGAAATTTTTACTGAGAACAACCAGAGGCTCACATGTGAGACTGTAATGCTCAACTGGTGGCTAATGATCAAATAAGATTTCCCACAGGAGTTATCAATTAATCTAAGCTAGTAATCTGTTAGATTACTCCCATGTTGAATTGCCTATTTAAAATCAATTTGATATTTGAAATGGTTGTCAAGAAGTAACAATTTAGAAAATTTCCTCGTAGAATTCCGAGTTAAACGGTACCTCACGGTGGCGACCATTTTAGATTTCTGATTGATACCTATAAACAACATTTTGTAGATGACCATCAAATTACCATTTAATATCAACTTGACATATGAAACGCTTTTCAAGAAATAGCAATTAACGGCATTTTACCATAGGGTCCAAAGTTAAACTATGAAATGCAGTTGTGGCCATCTTGGATCTATGATGGGTATTAAAATCATACATTTGTTTTCTCTATCCCTTTTTCTTAAAATGTAATAAACATACAGTTTTCAAAAAATTTCCCATAGGGTTCTATGTTAAACTATGTTCCCCGGTGGCAGCCATTTTGGATTTGTGATTAATTTGGTAGATGACCGTCATGTTACCATGCCTAGTTAATATCAACTTGATATATATTAATACTTCGTGAGTTGACAAAGCATATCAGTTATGCGAAAATTCCTCACATTTTCAATGTTATTTTACCATCTTTAACATCTTAAATGTATAATGTGTTGTTGTACAACTTTTTTGGGACGTATATATATATATATATATGAACAGATTTTCAAAAAAATCTACAGCGTCTGCCGTCTTGGATTTATGATCGGTACAAAAATCCTACATTTGTTCAGTGATCATCATGCTACCATGCCTAGTTAATATGAACTTGAAGTAAGAAACGGTTTTCAAGGAGTAACAATATACATCACTGTCCCAAATGGTCCTATGTTAAACGATGTTCCTCGGTGGCGGCCTTCTTGGATATGATGTGAACACGTTGAACATATGTAGAAATTGTAGTTCTTGATAATGTGAACCCTTTTGTCATTTTAACTTAACCTCTTTCTCAAATCGTTTTTGAAATGTAGGAAAAAATGTATAAAATTACATAAATTTGACAAACTAAGGGCAATTACTCCATCACCGGTATTTAAATTTTCTTCGAAACTTCCATGAGGGTAGATCTTGGTATGCTGAACATTTTTTGAATTTTAAACTTGACTTCTATCTGTTATAGTTTTTCAATTAAAAAATAAAAAAAACTTAAATTTTTGAAAATTTTCGAAAAAAGGACAATGACTCCAAGAAAGGTTAAGATTTTATTCAAAGTTGCAGGGCGGTTAGATCTTGCCATATGATGATCATTTCAACCTCATATCAGATTTTTAACTGACAGTTTAAGAGGAGAAGAATTTTGAATATAGAAAATAATGTATATAATTACGAAAATTTTACAAATAAACTCCTTCATGGGAATTTAGATTTTCTTCAAAATTTCTATGTTGGTAGATCTTAATATGGTGAACATTTTAACATTTTAAAGTTGACTTATATCTGTTATAGTTTTTTCTAATAAAAATAAAATATATAAAAAATTTGAAAATTTTACGGTAAGGGGGCAATATCTCCAAGAAGGGTTTCAGATTTTCTTCAAAATTGCAGTGCAGGTAAATCTTGCCATGCTTATTATTTTTGTACTCCAATCAGATTTTTGAGTTGCCAGACTCAAGGATTTGTATGGTGAGACTATACAAATCCTTGCCAGACTTAAAGCGTAAAACTCCTTGTTATCATAAATAAGAAAAATTGATAATTAAAAATACTGCAATAAAAGCCCTTTCAGCTCCAACGTGAACGCTGAATGGATATTGCAGAAAATAAAGCTTAGTTGATATATATATATATCATGGAAACTGTTACCATGCAAAAAATTTCAGCTTCCTTCAAAAGAAAGTTCGATTAAATGTACAAGTATAATCAGTTTGTGTTTCTTATTCCCTGTATAGATACAGAAATCATTTATGCAATAAAGAAAAAAAAAAGATCGAAGTTAATAATTAATGCAGCATTTATTTGTTTAAAATTTAAATTGGGTTTTTGGGCGGCTTAACACAATTTTAATTATTTAATGCACTTGAGTTGAGGATTCCCTGAGATTTTTAGAATTCTACTTGCTATATTTAATTTACTTTATCAACGTTGTACTGTGTTCAGGCTTTAGATGTCATTTTACAAGATTCCTAGATTTTATTACATACTGCGTCAATCATTTGCAGCAGTTAAGAAAATAAAACATTAATGACTGATGTATTCAAAGGATATCTTCAAGTTGTTGATCTGCACTATATTTAATTGACAATAAAATTTTATGTCAAGTTTTTACTGCAGCACGCATGACGCTTCATGTGTCTTGTTTGTTTTTTTACTTGTCACAAACTTTAAGTTTAATGGATTTTGTATTGTTTTCTTTTTGTTATATTGGCAACTCTCAAGACACTCATTCTTTGATTGATATCTGTAACGGTTTTTGACTTATTTAAAAAAATAACAGCAATTTACTATGTTCTGTTTTTAGCAACAGCGGCCAGGTTGTTTGGTCTTCCGACTAATCGAACACAATTTAAAATTGCATACCATGGTGATGCTTCATGCCTAATTTGGCTACAATTGGCTCAGCCGTTTCAAAGGAGAAGATTTTTGAAATTGTTGACGGACGACGGACGCAAATTGATTGCAAAAGCTCACATGGTCTTGTAGGCCAGGTGAGCTAAGAACTGTAATACAGGTTATCGGATTGTCGACAAAGTTGCAGGTTAGGTAGATCTGTTCTTGAACATTTAAACCTGGACAGATTTTTGACATCTGCAATCACTTTTGAAATATTTTAGAGAGAAAAAAAAATAAATAAATAAAATTGAAAAAAAGCCATTTACTCCCTCACTTCTATCTTTATTAACAGTGGACATGGGACATGTTAGGCTTTCGGACTTAAAATTTCACACAACAGAAAGTATATGATGATTCAGGCTAAGTTTGAGAAAAGGTGATTTAACAGTTTCAGAAGAAAAGATCACAAACTGATTGCAATGGTTCACATGACCCATTTGGTGCGGATGAGCTAAATACGCAACCTTCATATAAAACAAAATGTTGTCAATTTGAGATACATTACCTTGCCACTTGTATATTTAACTGTTATATATATTAAGGATTCTTATATTTTCTCTCCACCTTTCTCTGGATTTGTTTGAACACACATGAATATTAGTCAAAACATGTCGTAATTCGATTCGCTTGTCATCAGAAAGAAAAATAGTTTTTCATATAGTCCATGGGCTGGAATAACCCCCGTGCACCACCCCCACTTCCGAACCCCACCCATTTTTTAAGTCCGCATACATCCCCTCTTCAAAATAAAACATGTTAACACGAGCGTAACCTGCACGCACTTGTGAAATTTGGCATATTTTTTAGACCCACCTACCGAAATTTTGGAAAATTTCGTTTTTCATTCAAGTTTTTCTTTCAGTTGCTTCAAAATAGTGACAAAATGCCTTCAAGTTATAAAAAACGAGGTATTAAATGATTGCTTATTATATAAACTTCACAAAGAACCCAAGTTTTTAAGATTTCTATGCCCAATACGTTCCATAGCACAATTTAACGTACCCCTACCCAAATGAAATATTGACGAAAAAAACTGATATTTTCATTGAAATTGCGTAAGTTTGATGGTCTAGAGAACCCGAAGTGCATCTCAATTCCCGATTCTGAAAATTGCTTTTAGCTTTTCAATCTATTTTCTTTAATATAAAACATGTTAAGACAATGTTAACATATTTTGAATGACCAAAATTTTATTTTCAAATATACCAAATACAGGGACCTTTGAATAATTTTGTTTTTGAATAAGTTTTGTCTTTCTTTTGCCTAATATTATTTTTTAGTTAACAAATATCATTTAAAATAACAAAATACCGAAGTGACTGTTAAATTATTTTCTGCAAATGCGCATTTCGACAACTTATGTCTCATCAGTGCAGATCAAACCAAAACATTTGGAAGTCCATTGACCGAAAAACATGTTAAAGCTGATAGAGAACAAAAAACCAAAAGGATCTAAATAGAAAAGCCACAATTCAGCTAAGGCCAGAGCTATTCATGAGGGAGATACTCCTTAGGGTCAAACACATTTTGTAAAATTTAGATATTGCAAGTTTTTATACAATCGGTTTAAAAAAGGTATCAAAGGAAAGCTTATTATATTAGCTTTACAGCCATAACAAATAATGGCCAATCTTAGGTAATATATACATCATATATATGAAAAATTACCAGAAGACACAAAATGTGTGTTGTATAGGACAATGTTGCATAAATCATATTATGATTTTATATTTTAACAGCCATTTGTCCACTTAAACTCAATATTTTGCCCGAAATTGGTGAAAAATGGGAATTTTCAACATTTTAGAATTGTCAAAAGTCCACCGCTATTTATAGGTTTCATTATGAAACAACGGCGTAGAATACCGAAGGAACAAGATTAAACAAATCAAAGTCCAGAGACAAGGCAAAAGCAAGAACACCAAAAGACGGAAGACCAAAGACACCACATGCCCACAAAACACACGAACATTACATATACAACACAAAAAAACTAAAGCACTAACAGTGTGAACTCTCAATAAACAAGAGTGACATCAGGTGCCCCGGAAGGGTAAGCATGTTCTGCTCTGCACAACACCCGTCACACTTGTCAGTGGGTCAATCCAGGGTAAAGTCGAAACCGGTAATGTCAAATCTGGAGATTGAATTAATAGGTGTGTACACATGAAGCTCATTTTTTTATTTTTTCTTTTGTCAATGGAATATAAAATAATGCAGACGACATAATGCAATGAGCACGGAATTTAAAAAAGAATTGCCATGACGATGTTTGACCTCTAGAACAACCAATGAAAATACGGCTGAAAAGTTATCTAATCGTATGAAAGGCCAATGAAATGATAGCATAAACGTTATCACTAAGTGATACGAAAAATTATCTTATGGTGTAAGAAATAGATATTGCTGCCACATCATAAGAGAAATCGTTATATATGCCAAATCTGGAGGATATTTCTGCAACTATGCAAATTAATTGTACCAACCGACACATTTGGTGTCTTAAAACATTGCTAAGAAAAGCAAGGAGTGTAAAATGTGACTCTGATTACAGAAAATCTTACCCCTACCCCAACAAATTTTCCCTGAAATTGTCAATTTTTTGTCTATGTTCACATAAAAATAACCAGAACACGCAAAACATGTGTTGTAAATGACATTAATGCATGAATTACATCAGAATGTGGTATTTCAACAGCCATTGGTCGACTAAAACTCAATAGTCCGTGGGCTGGAAACACTTTCCATGCACCCCCACACTTCCGAACCAGACCGGTTTTTTTCAGTCCTTCTATGCCCCCTCTTCAAAAAAAAACATGTTTACACGAACATAACCTGCACGCATAGACAGTATAGGGCCACTTTTATAGTACACCGGAAAAATTATTGTATTTTCGTTTTAACATAAGTTTCATCTTTTAAGCTCCATAACTTTTTACAGATAAGTAATATGTACTGAAATTTGGTATCAAATTAAAGCTAATTTAATATGCTTTACAATGAACACAAGTTTGGGTACTTTACGCCTTTTGTGGTAAACCCTTGAGCGTCGCCAAAGATAAAGACAAAAACAGACTAATTTTAGATTTTAGTATTTTGAACATATGTGTTAAGAAAGACAAATTTAAATTTGAAGATTACAGAATAGCTCTACAATTATTTAAAAAGGGATAGCTTTCTGTTCAAATTTGATTTAAAATCTGGTTACCACTATATTGATATTTGTCCCCAACAGCAAACATTCTTAGAATTTTCATGGCGATCAAAATTTTACTGCTTTTCAGTTCTCCCATTTGGGCTAGCTTCTAGCCCTTTTATTTTTTCTAAATGTTTGAAAAAATGCTCAAATTTTGGAGAAAGAATGCTATTAATATTGTTTTGTATCTGGATGACGGATTTGGCATGTCTGATTCTTTTGATGAAAGTAAACACGATTCAGATTTTGTCAAAAAATCCTTGCAAGATGCCGGGTTTTTAGTAAACGAGAAAAAATCTTCTCTCCTGTTCCAACACTTGAATGGTTAGGTATCATTTGGAATTCCAAAGATTTTTCCTTATCTATTCCAGAAAGGAGAATTTCAGATTTATTATCTAGTATATGCAATTTTTTTCATAATCTTTCAGCTAGACAGTTAGCTCAAGTAACAGGGAAGATAATATCCCTGTCGCCTGTCCTAGGTAATATCACAAGTCTTATGACAAGATTTTGCTACATGGCTATTGAGTCACGAGAAACATGGGACAGTTTGTTGTCTGTCTGTTATCCACAAGAAGTGGTAAATGAATTATTATTCTGGAAACATAATGTACAAAAGCTTAACCTTATGATTTTAGCCAGTTATAGCATTGCTTCAGTCATGATATTCTCAGACGCTAGTAACATAGCAGCTGGTGCCTTTACAGTAGAAGTTGATACAAAAATTTTTCACAAAATGTGGTCCAATTCAGAAAAAATTCAAAGTAGTACATGGCGAGAGTTAAAGCAATTGAACGAGATATTTTGTCTTATAAACATACATTAAGAGGGAAATGTCTTAAATGGCATACAGATAATAAGAACTGTATACAGATTGTCAAAGCTGGTAGTACGAATCTGCAATTACAAAGATTGTCCCTGTCAATTTTTTCGACTTGTACGCAATATTCTATCTCTCTTGATATTTTATGGGTCCCTCGTACTGAAAATAGTCGAGTAGACTATGTAAGTAAAATGATAGATCACGAAGACTGGAAAGTTTCAGACGATTTTTTCCATTTTATTGACTCTATGTTGGGTCCTCATTCCGTGGATAGGTTCGCTTCGTCAGAAAATAAAAAGCTGTCCAGGTTTAATTCGCTGTTTTGGAACCCAGAATCTGAGGCTATTGACGCCTTTACACAGAATTGGTATAGTGAAAATAATTGGCTAGTCCCCCCCCCTTTACGGCACAGTGAAAGTTATCAAACATATTATTCATTCCATAGTTAAAGGAACTCTCATAATTCCTTTTTTGGGTTTCTTCGCCTTTTTGGCTTTGGATCTTAAGTAGAGAAGACTTGACCTTTCGTCCATACGTAAAAGACGTACTGGAATTTACTCAGAGCTCAGATATATATGTCAAGGGAGTTAACTCTAACTCTATATTTGGTTCAGACAGATTCGTTTCTCCCATTCTGGCAGTAAGACTAGATGCTACGGACATGCACAACATGCAGTAATATAGTTTCAGCACGCCTTAAATCGGTGCTTTTTAGTGAAGACATGGTCCTAACACTTAAAAGACATTGTAGAGACAAGGTCTTAAGAATTTTGAAATTTGTATATATTTATCGATATAGCTACACTAGTACATTTAACACGTTAACATGTTTTATTATGTTCTTTCTTCTTTGAGATTCAAGTTACCCCGGAGAATTGTTTATTTTTACCGTGAATTCGTATATGTAAAGTTATTCAGAATATTTTAGTGTAACCTTACTTAAGGTTGAAGTTGGAACTTCAGTGGATGACATGGTCCTAATATCATTGATAATGTAGTGACGGGGTCTCCTTCAGCATGGTCCAAATATCAACTTAGTTGATATTGTGTTGACACGGCTTGGCTAGTAGTAAAATTTGTTTAACATACATTAAAAAAAAAAGATTTTGACGTTTATTCATTGTATATACGTTTTTCAGCTATATTTAAATGCGGAAGATGGACGGAAATTAATCGTTATACAATGGACACACCACTTCAAGACCTCAGGAATCAGTTACCTATGTTTTGTTTAGCTTCAAGAGCTGACAGTACCAGGAAAAATTACTAGTACAGTTTTAATGCTTTTTGTAAGTGGTGTTTTTCTTATAACATTACAAAAACATTACCAACAACTGTCTTTTATGTAGCATTATATTTAGTTCACTTACCGAATTTAGGAAAATCGGCAAGTGCCCTGAATGAATCTTTTTATGCGTTTAGTTGGACACATAAATTGTTCTGTAAAAGAAGGGTCTCACAGAGTCTAAGGTCATTTAGTTCACAAGAAAGAACCTATTACACCTGACATTTAAAAGAAAATATGTGCTACTTATGGTAACGACGATGCAAATCTAAATTAGCCTGTATGTGTGTTCTTGGTTATGCTGGTTTTTTACGCTATTCTGAAATAGCAAATCTTAAGATGAATAAAATATCATTTGATAGTGACCATGTAAGATTATTTTTAGAGTCTAGCAAGACAGAGGTTTGTTTAGGGGGGGGGGTCCCAATATCCCATATCCTCGTAAGTCATGACGAAAATATCCCTTTGAAAATTGAAGATATCCCATAAATTATTGAAATATCCCGTTTTCCATAGTCAAAATATCCCATATCCCCGTACTTTTTGTCACAAATATCCCGTATCCCATTAACAAAAGTGGTAAATATCCCGTATCCCAATATTCCCTAAACAAGCCTCAAGACAGATATTTATCGAGAAGGTAGGGAAGTTGTAATCGCCAAAACTGGAAATTTCACTTGTCCAGTATATATATTACAGAAATATTTAGCGTTAACAAATATTTCTTCTGATAGCTCTGAACACATTTTTCGTCTGCTTTCTTATTCTAAATCAACAAATACCTACAAACTCCGAAAAGGCTGTTTATCCTACTCAACTGCTACACAGCTAATTTTGCAACTGTAATCTTAATGTACATTTTCAAAAATGTACATCAACTGTACATTTTCAAAAATGTACACAAAATGTACATCTCTCAGGATATACATTAACTGTACATCTCTTGAAATGTACATTTAATATACATCGTAAAGGAGTTACATCAAATGTACATCTCAAAGAATGTACATCAAATGTACATCGGTAAGGAGGTACATCAAATGTACACCTCAAAGAATGTACATCAAATGTACATCGATAAGGTGGTACATCAAGTGTACATCTCGGAGATTGTACATCAAATTTACATCTCCGCGAATGTACGTTACCTGTACTTATCAAATGTACAGTGCAAATGCTTTCCTCACCGTTCATTGAGATCTTATGGTTGCTTTGAGTTGTTATTACTGAGGCTTGTTTAGGGTATATTGGGATACGGGATATTTGCAACTTTTGTTAATGGGAAATGTGATATCTGAGACAAGAAGTACTTGGATATGGAATATTTTTGCCTATTAAAAACGGGATATTTCAATAATTAATGGGATAGCTTCAATTTTCAAAGAGATATTTTTGTCCAGACTTACTGGGATACGGGATATCGGGACCTCCCCTAAACAAGCCTCATTACTCCTCTTCTCTGAGTCGTTGTCTCTTTGACACATTCCCCGTTTCCCTTCTTTTTTCTACATTTAATGTATAGTTCTTTAGACGCATAAATTATCGACACTATTTCCTTAACATTAACTATTTGATTTCTCATAATAACACCAGACCGTGATAGCATGACTGAGAAAAGTCAGAATACTCAAGCTGGGTTTTAATTAATCACGGTTTTCACTGATTTATATATGATTCTAAATTTTGCATAAGCAATGACCATTT
>MJUU01006458.1:0-32621 GCA_002080025.1 Modiolus philippinarum
GGGAGGTTTGGGCGACTTTTGTGTTTCGCTTTGCGAACACAGTTATTATTAAGTCTCCCAAACGAAGTTTGGGGAGACTTATTGTTTTTACTCAATTCTTTTTATCATTTTTTTTTTATTCTTGATCTTCTTCTTCTCTTTCCGCCAAAAATTTGTCCGACCATTTTCTCAGAGACTACTGGTCCAATCTTGACCAAACTTCATAAGAAGGTGGAACCCTATACCAAGAGGTGTAATCAGGTCTTGGAATTTTCAAAATGGCACCGGTTGCCATGGAAACGGCAAAAAAGGCGGGAAAATGAAAGTGCTCAGAATTGGATAAAACTTAACAGGAAGGTTGCTTATGACATGGGTAATTGGTTTCTGGTCTCCAAGACTTCAAAATGGCACCAGTTGCCATGGAAACGGCAGAAAAGGCGGGAAAATGAAAGTGCTCAGAATTGGATGAAATTTTACAGGAAGGTTGCTTAGGATATGGGTAATTCGTTTCTGGTCTCCAAGACTTCAAAATCGTGACCGTTGCCATGGAAATGCCAAAAAGGCGGGAAAATGAAAGTGCTCAGAATTGGATGAAATTTTTCAGGAAGGTTGTTTAGGACACGGAGAATTGGTTTCTGGTCTCCAAGACCTCAAAATCGTGACCGTTGCCATGGAAATACCAAAAAGGCGGAAAAATGAAAATTATCAGAATTAGACGAAACTCTACAGGAAGGTTACCTTAGATGTAGGAAATTGGTTTCCGCTCTCCAAGTCTTCAAAATTGTGACTGTTGCTATGGAAACGGAAAAAAGGCAGGAAAAATCAGAGTGCTCAATTAACAGGAGGCATAGGTTGAGAAGAAGTGATTTGTAGCCCGGATTTCTGATTTGGGAGTTCGTTTGGGAGACTTTTGTATCAGCATCCTGATACAGTTATAAATTTTTATTATTATTCTTCCTCTTTTTTCTTCCGCCGTGAACTTGTCCACCTGATTTCTCGGAGACCAATGGTCCAATCTTAAACAAACTTCATAGGAAGATGAAACCCCATCCCGAGATGTGCTTTTTGGACTTGAAATTTTCAAAATGGCCGCCGTTGCCATGGAAACTGAAAAAAGGCGGGAAAATTAAAAGTGCTCCAAATTGCATGAAATTTTACAGGAAGGTTGTGTATGAAGTGTAGAACATATTTTAAGAATAAAAAATTTGTTAGGATGGCGATCCACGGGAGGTTTGGGCGACTTTTGTGTTTTACTTGTTATTATTAAAATTCTTCCATCTTTCTTTATTCTCGTCACCTTGAACTTGTCCGAAGCAGATCTCAGAGACCATCAGACCTATAGTGTTCAAACTTTGTAGGATGTTAGCCCCATATGTCCAGATGTGCAATCATGAAAACATTTGTCAAGAGGGGTCCATTAAGGTAACATTTCGGGGGCTCAAAAAGGGATAGGGTCGTCAATGTTAACCCTATGGGAAAATGAAATTTTGAATGTTTTTCGCAACTTTTTTCACTATTTCTCAAAAACTATTAACACCAACTCCATGGAACTTCACAGGAAAGGTGAGTGTCATGTAAGAAAGAGTTCCACAGCATTGGAATTTTCAAAATAAGTACCGTTGCTATGGAAACCATACCAAAAAATTGAAATTTTGGAAAAAAAGTATTTTTTGTTGATAATAGTATTTTGATTACAGCAATATGTATAACTTAGATTATACGGGGAACCCCTGCCCAAATTTTTTTGGAAAGGGGTTTTAAATTGATTGTATTGGATGGGAAATTCTTAAATAACTATGGTTGGCATGGAAACTATACTAAAAACTTAAAATTTTGAGAAAATCGTAATTACTGTTGATAATTGTTAATTGATGTATTTTATTACAGCTATATGTATTACTTAGGTAATAAGGGGAAATCCTGCTCATCTGTTTTTTGAAACAAGGTATGAAATTGGATGTAAATTACAATGGTGCATTTGGTTGCCATGGAAACCAAGCCAGAAACCTATGATTTTGAGAAAAACTTGTTTTCTTCTGTGTGTAATTATTTGATTTCAGCAATATGTTGAACTAATTTATAAGGGGAACCCCTGTCCAAATTTTTTTTCTTGAGGGAGTCTCGTAATGCCTTAAAATCCGATATATATATATGGGAGTTCGTTTGGGAGACTTTTGTGTTTCGCCTGCGAACACAGTTATCACTTGTTATTTTTCCGCCTCTAAAAATCATCTTGTCCAACCAAATTCTCAGAGATCACTTGGCCAATCACAATCACACTTCAAAGGAAGGTAGATCACCACCCAAAGATGTGCACTTGGGTGTTGAAATTTTCCTAATGAACACCGTCTTTGGTCACTTTGAACTTTGACCCCAAATCTTCTTATCGTATTAACTCGGGAACTGTAACAGATAGCTAATACATTGTAATGACAAAAATCTTAGTTAGGTCATGCCCAACAATTGTTACATTTAGTCCGAAACTCTATGGTCAACCGTTAAGGAGTTATGACCCTTGAAAATTTCATCATATCTTTTAAGTAGGTTTTTCTCGAAAACGGTAAGAGATAGAAACATGAAACCTTTTCCATTCATCTTGGGTGATATGTGTTACATTTAGAAATGCTAAGGTCAAAGGTCATTGGTTATTTTGAACTTTGACCCTTGATCTTGTCATTGGATTAACTCATAAACTATAATAGATAGCTGATAACATGTAATGGCAAAAATGTGTATCTTGTTAAGATCTACATATGTTACATTGGGTCCAAAGTTATTGGACCAACCGTTTTGGGCCTATGGACCAAAACCCGATTTTTGATGTCTGATTTCGGGTTTTTTGCTTATAGCTCAAATACCATTGAAGATACAGAGACATTCAATACAAAAATTGTTAAGGAAGATATGACCTTCAAAAGGAGGTCAAGGTCAAAGTTCAAGGTCATGGCCAAAAACTTTATTTCACATAAAAGAGTCAATAAATGTACATATTAAGCTTAAACTGTTGATCAATGATGAGAATATTACGACGCAACTTCCGGGAAAGACCTGGGTATTGTTTTTGAACAATTGACGTAATAGTTTTCTCAAAATTTGATGGTAAAAATTCAATGGAACTGATATGTATTTCAATGTAATTTAAAATTTTGATATAATTACACACAATAGAGGAAGTGCCTTACTTCATAATATATAAATAGAAATGATTTTTCTGATGCATCACAAAGTGTGTACAGGTTAAATAAAATACTGTTATCACTGATAGACAGAATAATGACGAGTTTTAAGTCTTAATTCATAAATCGAGGACGCATTGTTCTTTCAGAGAACATTTAAGAATTAATTCTGATTGGGCGACTTCTGTGTTTGCTTGCAAACACATTATCACTTTTTATATATATTTTACTGAGCCTTATGTGTACAAATCTTTCATATAATAATAAAGCAGAAACAAAACCACTTGAAATCCTCAAATCATCCTCTGCCAATGAATTTTCTTTTTTTAAGAACCAGTATGTGTCAATAATTTGTCGTTTTTTTGTAAAAGTTGTCCTTATTTGGAGAAGGTATATCGACAGAGCAATAGCGGAGAAATTCTTTTATCTAATTATATGCCACCAGGCCATGAAAAGGTAATTTCGCCGAGCGGAGCGAGTCACGAAAATTTTTGGGGGTATTTTTTAGTAAAACATCAGAATATTCTTTGAAAAATACATGATTGTCAAAAAGTGGGCTTCCAAACCCTGGAACCCCTCAATCCCCCTTCTTGTATCAATCAATGTGAAATTCCAAACTATTGAAATAACATGCCATGCTGGTCCAAATTTATATAAACTTCACTTGCACGTCTTAACAAAACACAAATATATACAACTGTATATATACATATAGATATTCATATCTAGGGTCATATAGTCTTGTAACAGCCTTTTAAAAGTCTACTGATGTTCACTATATGGATGGCATTCATGTAGATATTGCACAAAAAGAAAGATTCCTAAAATCGACAATAAAGGACTGTCCTGTTTGATAGTGTATGTGAAAAACATAATCTGGCCCTCGAAGCGGGCCAAAAAAATTTCCTGGCTCTGGTAAAAATCCCAGGCCATCCCTGAAAATCAAACAGACCTTGTCTTAAGACATTTATAAAAAAAAAATAAATAAATAAGGCGCGTTAGTGCAGGAGAGTACATTCGATACATGGGTATTTCATCGCCGACTGAATGAAAAGTCCCAAGAATCCCGCGTGAATGATTTAAATTTAGAATGTTAAGGTCATGGTAGTTTCACATTCAGTGCCATGAACTGTGATAAATGTCAAATACGAGTAAAAGAATCGAGATACAGGAATGAAGTGGGGTTTTCCTACGCTATAAAATGGGTTTTCTGTTTGGAAAATCATTCGGGAAGAGAATGTAAAAGGCAGAATTATGAGGTTTGTGTTATCACCACGTGCGAATCGAGAAATTCATAATTCATGTAACCTGCTACTTTTTGTTCACGTAAATTCTTACAGATTTTCACGAAAATAATCGTTTTTCTCATTTTTAATAATCAAAATCGTGTTAATATATCGAAAAATGGGTCTATGTTGAGTGCAAACCGCATCCCTAACCTTACCGACTTCAATTATAACCTCTTCGTGCTCTTTTACTCGTAGAAATTAAGGTACAGGCCAGCTGTGCAAAATCGGATATTCCACTTAATAGATTAGTTGTAACGATATCCTGTTCTTAAAAATGACTTCCTGAATCTGGTTAAATAATTTGTGAGGCCCGTCATGGGTTTCTTGATTACCTGATTATCAGGGCATTTTTTTTAATGATTATTTGATTACGAGGGCATTTATTTAATGATTATTTGATTATAAGCTTGCGTTTTTATATACTTTTGGATTACTAAGCCAAAAATTTATTGATTACCAAGGTAACATTTAATGATTATTTGATAACCAAGGCAAAAAATTAATGATTATTTGATTCCTAGGACCCCCGCCCCCCATGAGGACCCTCATTTGTTGACGGAATCCGAAACGATAATATGCTTAATTCGTTATTGCAGAGCTACTCAAATTGCTGTCAATTTTACAAGAATGCGATTAAAATTTGAGTAATTGCTATGTTTCACTGACCACATTGCTGTCAATAAAAAAGATATGTTTCAATTATGTTTTGGATAAGTTACCTTATTCAAGTTTTGTGCTTAGATAAGTTTATCGACACTAACTGTAGTCAATGGTATTTGGAATGTTTGTTGCTTTGCAAGATTTTGGTTTGTCTTCTAGTGTAATTTTAAAGTTATTCCTCCTATATGTGTTTTAAGAGCTGTTTCTACATTAAGTGGATCTTTCGAACGTTCTAAAAATCAATTATCAACAGCTTTCTAAAAAAGATGTGGTATGTAAATGCATTTATATTCTTTCATCTGGAATATAAAGAAACGGCTGAAGAGGTAAATTTTGTGGGTCGTTACAAACATGAAGACTCTTCAGACAATTCACTATCAACCTTTGGTAACATCTCCAATACTTATATAGCAAGAGGTTTCATTCGCTGGTGGGCAAAATACTCCCATTCGACTACAGGATATTCCAACCAATGGCAAAAATTAATGCAACGTTGCATTATGTTATCGATTCCACTTTACGCCAGTTACAAGAACATGACTGACAATATAGGAAGTTTTATACATCTTATGGTGTAGAGGTTGCATGTCACGTTTGAGGTTATTATATTCTTGAGTAAAAAATGAGAAAAATCTGACAAACATCCCTGTCACAATACAGTTTGGAAGCAAGTCAACATGAAGTAAAGGACCGACATGACTGATAACTTCTTAAATCTATATTTCAAGATTCAAGATAATTCTACTTGCAAACGAAGGCGCTAATTCAAATGTGCAACATAGTATCACAAAAACATATGCATACATGCAGACATGCGTAACATGGGGGATATAGAGGACATACCTTATCTTACCATAACAGCACAATTAATCTGAAAACATGTATAAATGAATATGTTAGAGTAATTGGAATCCAGTAGGATCCAGAATCCTCCAAGTACAAATTGGAATTCTAATTTCTACTGTGACAAATTAAAATTCTGTTTATACCTGATTCACGGAGAAATTGAGATATCCTGATTTGTACTAGGATGATTCTGGATCCTACTAAATTTCTTGTAGGATTCAGAATCAGCCTTGATATACTGTTAAGGAGGAATCCGGATTATTACTGAAACTAAATAAAAAAGTTTTTGATTATTTTAGGAATAATGATAAATGTATAACATTTTAAGATAAATAGGCAGAATTCTGACATTTTATATCTAATAACTAAATACCGAAGTTACTGTGAATTTACTTTCTGCTTATGCGCATTTCGACAACTTATGTCTTTTCAGTGCAGATAAAATCTAACTTTAGGAAGACCATAAACTCAAAGATGTTTAAAAACTGATAGAGAACAATTAACCAATATGATCTAAATGTAAAGCCAAAATCATCTAAGGACAGAGCTTTGCATGAGGGAAATATTCCTTAGTTTTCAACAAAATTTACAAAAATTTAGATATTGTTAGATTCCAAAACTCAGTATTGGCTAGTGTCCCAAGCGAGGTAACTCTACTAGCAGTACGAACAAACATGACCGATCCTAAAATAAAGGGGATTTATTCTCTAGCGAATAAATCCAACTAATTTTTACATGTAATTTGAGGCGATATGATAGCTTAAAGGACACATGAAAGACATATGAAAAGAGGAGACAAGCAAATCATTTATTTAGTACCTAGATATACCTTTTGAAAATGTTTTGCATCACTCATTTGTAAGAATATTGCATGGTATTACAAAGAGACCCATATTGACATAAATTAAAATCGCATCAACGACTTACTTGACGTACGGACAGACAGACGAACGAACATACACGTACAAAGCCAATTCAACGTAGCACACGGCTTAACATCAACAAGGTGTAGGGTCGGTTGTCCGCTTGTGAAATGGAAATTGCATACAGAAAATTCATATGGCTATAAATTTTTTTTTAGATATATTCAGTTGATAAACTTTTGAACTGATACACAGCCTGTGTTAAATATCACTAGAAATTGCTTGTAAATAAAGCAAGCACTAGAGTATCGTATCAAAGCATTATTTGTACTCCTGAGCTGGAGAAAACATTGAGCCTGACAAAGAAAGATATAATATCGAATATTGTCTATGTCTAGAAAATACCTAAAAAGGAGTAAAGAATGACATATATTTGTCAAATAGTCATTTCTAATATGAAGTTGTTTTTATTGGATTACAACACTTTTTAGTAGCAGTTGTGAAAATGAACATGAATTGAAAGTAGCATTGACATAAATTAAAGTCGCATCATCTATGCAAATACATATGATTACATGGAAGTAGAGCATTGAAGCGTCAACAAAGCATAGGAATATGGTAATTCACACTAAATACTGACTACTTCTTATAATTTTTTTCGGTTTTCAACAACGGAAAGTCTTAAATCACACTTATTCCTTAATATTAAAAAGCTTCGTTGTTCGATGTTGAACATTAATTTTTTATGTACAGAGGTAAGATAATTTTTCAACGCATGCTTTAGGCAACTTATTAATGGTCAAAACTAAAGACACTCAACATAATTACCCTCATTCCATAAAAATCATTCTATTCGTCTTAATTTTACCCACAATACCTCTAGGAACATGAATAAAACATCGCAAGGTTACATGAATTACGAATTTCTCGATTCGCACAGGGACAGTAGTGGTTATAGTGAAATCAAAATCATCCCGTTTATCATATATTTTAGTTTTTATTTTACTGCAGTCAATGGTGATAGTTAGATCCAGAAAAAGGGCAGTATTTGAAATCATTGTAAGCTTTATTAAATTTCAGTTGTTGCGAGTAAATAATGTTTACATAATGGTCAACATACCCTCAGTTATAATTGAAAATAGACTTTAATAACTCTGTAATTAGAGTAATACTGTGGCAAAAATTATAACGATATGTCATTGATGGTAAAATTTCTAAAGTAATACAGAATCTCTATGAAAATGCAGTGTTATGTAATGGGTATGAGTCTTAGAAAATATGTTATTAGAATGAAAACTCTTGCTTTTAAGTTTGAGAGAACAACATAAGCAAACAATTTTGAAAACCAATGTTAAAATTTTCAATATATTAGATTATGAAACATACATTTAGGCATGAAAAGCTTCTATCTCAAATTCCATCACTTTACATTAGCTGGTTATATGAAAATGGAAGTTAATATTCTTTTGTCCATTGTCTATTTTATGAAATTTAAAATGACCTATGTGTTAGAAAATGTGACCCATGTACAAAAATTTTAAACCATGTTTAAATAGATAAAAACCCAAGGATATCAAATGCTTTTGAAAACTGAAGCTTACACTAACTTGAAGGGTTTAACTTTTCCAGAATACTTTGATTCTAAATTGTGAGTAAAACAAGAATAATATCTTTCTTCTATGCTGTTTTCAATTTTTCACAATGTGATAATGAACAAATAGCTGTACCATTCAATCTCTAGGAATTGCTTTCTCAAGAAAAAGGTTCATTTTACCAAACTAAAGCAAGATTAGCATGCTGGGAAAGCAGTGTGTCTGTATTGTATAAGCAAGAAAGTATACCCGTTATTACAGCTATGGTTGCACATGTATTGTTGTATGATGACGATGTATGGGGAAATAATATTGGGTTTCTGAATTAGAATTTTTGACGAAAATATTTCTTAAACATGAAACCCATGATCGCATTGTTTATGGAGAAGTTGTTTATACTGTAGGGAAACGGGGTAGAGAAATGGAAGGTTTGGGTAACCATAAACCGGTTAGGCATGGTCATCACCGTGACCGCCTTATCAATCAGGGCTTCAAAAATTCCGTTAACGATCATCAAAAGTTTCTTAAAAGGAAGTATATATTCAAAAAATAAACATCTGACAGTTGACAAAAAATAAATCTTTTGCAATGTACATGTGATACCTTGGACTCCGGTGAATGGATTTCAGTTACGAAGAATAGGTTCGGTAAATCTCAATGTTCACTTGGTAACAAAACTGTTGTACGTTTGTCTCAAATCAAATGCATATTTTCAGTGCTACAAAAAGAATGTAGATCGTACACCAGTGTTATTATTGGGACTCTCTCACTCCTTTTCATGTTTACTTTTGTTGTTATATGGGATTTTATTTATAGACATAGATGGAAACTACGTTATTTCTACTATATGATAAAGAGTAGACACCAATGGACCATTAAAACACCCAGTAGTATATTTACATTTGATAACGTGTATGAGTATGACGCATTAATTTCATATGCAGATCAAGATTCGGAATTAGTTCATTTAAAAGTTTTGTCTTCGTTGATGATATTTGTGGCACAGATGTGTCCTTGTTATTGTCCGAATACTTAAAATATTCATAGGAGCTCTTCAAAATTATACCTTGGTACTGTTAGGGTAAGAGAAGTTAAATGTACCATTAATTTTTATTGGTTTTGTCTCCAAGTTGGAGAATGACATCAACAAAACAGGCACCAAACAGATCATTTAACACCATATTCTAGCTAGACGTGTTCCATACGTGTAGCATATCATGCTTACCCTTCCAGAGTACCAGATGATACCTCAAGTCAAGTTTTTTGCAGGGGTTCACATTGGTAGTGCTTTAGTTTTCTAGCGTTCTTGTTAATTTTGCTCACTTTGTCTTTGTCTTGCTGTCTCAATTCTTATTGGAAATGAATTGCCGTGTTTTGGATTTTTGATTTTGGAATATCCCTTTTACATTTACTTCCCTTTTCTCTGTCAGGTCATGAAAAGTTAAAAAGCAAATATCGATCAGTTCGAAATTACGACAAGATTGACGACACAAAATGTTCACTCGCAGAATTCTTCTTTTTTATCTTAGTTTCTGTTTTTGTTGAGTTTTTACAATGCCTGTTTTAACTGTATATTTTACATTAGTGTTGTACCATCTCTGTTGACTTTTATTAATAATAATGCGTCAAGCTGAATGTCACAATTCCGGTTGGAAAGAAAAAAGCAGACAGGATAGGGGAGGTGTTGGAAATAAAAGCTTTTTTTTTAAATGAATTAATATAAGGTAAAGTCTGATTATCTCGCTTGCTAGTCACTCAGTTCGGTCCCTTGAAAACTGCACATTGCTTTATTATTTTCGTGACATGAGCTTAGTTCCTCTCCAAACATGGGACCACAGACTCAGGTCTCTTGCAAATATATACATCTCGCGCTGTCACAGACTCGCCGTTTCGGAAGGATCATTCCCTCAGCTTATTCTAGTATAAATTCTTTTTCGAGGATCCATCCATTGTTTGAGCACCTGTGTATCCAGGTGTCCCTGTGTATCCAGGTGTCGTAGTTTAAAAACTCAAGTTCTTAATGGATATTCTTGCCCTCTCAATCATTCACTGAATTGAACATTTACAAGTTTTTGAATTTTTTAGATTAGCCCTTGTCAAAATCTGCACTTGAAATGACACATTTAATTTTTACTTCACTTCTCCTGCTCACGGAGTATATGTTTCCTAGTTGATTTGTTACGCGAGAGCTAGCAATAATTATACAGACTTCCCGATAAGACAAAGTTATCTACGTGGCCGCCTTATTAATCAAGACTTCTAAAAATTCCGTCTCATACCATCATTAAAAAAGTTCTTCCATAGATAACAGTTCCTTGTGGATAAATTTGAAGTTTCGGTCCGAACTCTGACTCAAGATTCTTTTTAGCCCACCTGGCTATAGCGATACAAAGCAAGAAATAATAAATATTAATACATTTATATGTTTCACGAGGCCTCCTATCTCCCATTTGTAATGGTTCAAAATGCCTCGTTTTTTTGTTTTGTTGTTTTTTTTATCTGTGATCTATGAGTTTTTTGTTATATTAAAGCTCATATGTTATGTCTACTCCCTTTTTAGCCTTTAATTGTTTCAGGAAACCTAATTTCTCTTCAACTGTTTTAATTCTTTCAGGAAACTTGGTAAATATTGCCTTAAAAGACTTAACAAACAGATGTTTAAAGCATTAAAAAGTAAAAGTCAGATTTAAGTTTTTTTTTTTTATCTTTTCCTGTTTAATTCCTGAGAAAACATTTATACCTATATAAACCATTATTTCAGTTAATTTTGTCAAATGACCATTTTGCCTTGAACCCTACAAATGTAAGTATTACTTAGCAACAGATATAAATTGTTTTAATAGTTTGGGTATTGAACACTTCTTTTTTTACTACTTTTGGGCTGCTGATAAGAGGTTACTCCTTAGAACACGTGTACAGCATATTTTTTCTGTTTATTATGCAACAGGGATATTTTTGTATTTTGTGTGTTCCGAAGTTTTGTTTGAGTTAAGCCATAAACATCCATGATACTGATTTGTAATGCATTCTTTGATAAATAGAAAAACAAACTACTATCATTCTCAACATATAAAATTTGTTTGATCTAAATCGGTTACATATGTACGTGTACATATGTACAACGGATGAGAGTGATTGTAAGAACACTTTGCCTGTTTAATATAATTTATGCTTGTTGACTATCCCGCATCCATGGGCAAAAAAGATATATTCTGACCTGGATATGGGATGTTGTCTCCTTTACATTTACCTCATTTCCTTTCTTTTTCATATTGATGTAGCGTTGCTTGACATCTAGCAATGAATTCAGCTCAAACTGGTGCTAGGGCCGTCTTTAACTTACTAAAAGGTATGAACAGCTCATTGTTGAAGGCCTCATGGCAAGTGCCTCATGGTGACTTCAAGATGAAGATTGCTTGATTCTGCCATATATTTGTAGAGACTTTGCCTCATGTGCATATACATTTACTCCATTCTTTTTCATTGGTTATGTGATATCGAACGGTTCTACAAAGTAACCTTACGACAATAAAATAAAGGACTTGCAAGTGCATTTACTTTTGGCAACTCAAGAAAAGCCGAATTTTGGCAACTCAATTATCTTGCGAACTGGGGTTTACGCGTCGCCTGTAAACTGCATTTTGACCGTCAAATCTACTATTAACGCCCTCATGTTCTGTTATTGCTTAAATAGTATCTCAAGCAAAGTTGTAACATATAGTGATGCAAATAAAGTAATAAAATTCAAAATTCGCTTTTGGACAGGGTTGTGTAATGGGCCGATATTCTAAATATAAATTCTGCTCAGTTTTAAATGTTTTAAGCTTTATAGACTTTCCGTTCCATTCTTCATACAGCTTCATCAAGTGCATATTTTAATGTCAGTTTTTAGAATACAAGGCTCTACAGAGGTCACTGTCAAGTGTCGTGAGTATGTGAAATTGTTCCCTAGTCAAGTTTTTGTGAATTGCTTTCCTATAAATACACCCTTGAACTCAGGAACTTTCGGAAAACAACTGTCGCGCTGATTAGGCATGTAGTAAATTATCGTCGATCACATTAAAAGCGAGTCGGGTTCAGTTTCTAACTTCATCGGTGCATTTGTATCATTTATATTGATATGGACTTTTTTCGTTTTTTTTTAATTATTGCCACTTCATTCCATAATTTGTAAATGAAAGTCACAAATATCAATTTAAGTAAATAAGACTAGTGATTTGTTTCTTTGTAGTTGAATACAGAATGTTTGCAGTTTTCTTTTATCTGTCAACTGTTGGAGGAGTAGTACTAAATGCTGAGGAAACAACATGCCAATTTGATGTCCGATGTAGATGCAAACCTACTGAACATGGCAACATGTTTAAAGCAGATTGTTCTAGACAAAACTTGAAATATATTCCAATATTTCCAAATGATATTGCTGAAATAAACCTGAGTCATAATAAAATAGAACACATACCGGAGGAAACATTCGCTCAAAATGGAAACCTGTTAACATTGGATTTATCCCACAACCTCCTACAGAACTTGACGGATGGTTCATTCCAAGGATTGGTCGCACTTACAACGCTATTTATGAATAATAATGATATTTCCCGTGTTGAGAAGAATGTTTTCAATTTTATGAAAAACTTACAAGTCCTTAATTTTAAGGTGAATCTTTTCAATTCACTAGGAATCAATTTTACGGAAATACCATCGTTACTGTCAGCAAAAATTGATTTTGTCGAGACAGGAAGAATGTCACAAAGTCAAATTTATGGTTTCCCAGAACTGAAGAATCTTGATATCTCTGGGTTTTCAGGGAATTGCGAAGTAAAGGTTTTAACGAATGAAACTTTTGAATTAATGTCAAAATTGGAATTTATTGATGTTTCGAAATGTAAAATTAATTATATTTACAAAGGTACATTTCGCCATTTAAACTCGTTAATGTATCTTGATGTTTCATCAAACATGTGCTTAGAAATGGAAGGTTTGGAAAACATTACTTATGATTTACCAAACACATCTATTAAAGTTTTTAAATTTAATAAGATACGACAAACATTTGCACTAAGTGTTAAAGTAAGAATATCACATTTACAACACTTACTCCAAACAAATCTAACAGAAATACATGCAGAAGGCAATAGAATACAAGGTGCTGAAAAGGGGGCGTTGTCAAACATTAAAACCGTGAAATATGCATATTTATCCGATAACTCGTTTTCGTATGGAGATTACATATACGATTTGCACAGTTTATCAGCTCGTTTTGTAAATTTATCATTTCTTTCTACGACACACGACTCATTTTACATAGAAAAATGCGACATAAAAAATGAAACCCGTGATACCAGCAGTTCAAAAACTGATAAAGATACGTCGTTTGAAGAATTCTCAAATGGTTTTGATAATTCAGAAAGAAATTTAGAGTTTATTATATTCAAACTTCCTCCTCATCTGACAACAATGATTTATTCCAACTGCAATCTACGCTATATGCTCCCGACGTTTTATTTACCATATAATAATTTAAAGCACATAGAACTTAGTTACAATGTTTTTTATTCGCTTGTTGGACCTATCCACAATATAGATTATCTGCATTATTTGGATATATCAAATAATTTTTGTCAAAACTTGTCAAAAGTTTTTTTCATGTACGGGAAGAACCTGAAGACTCTTCGAATGGACAACAACTTATTAGGATTTATACTCCCGAATGACATCTACGGAGAAACTTTTCAAAATTTGACAACGCTTCGTGAAATGGGTCTTTCATTCAACAGAATTCCTAATTTGCCATGGAAGTTTTTTAAAAATCAAAAATTGCTACAAACACTTGATATTGGGAACAATATGTTGAATGATATAACTTTTGAAATCCAACATATGCATCATTTATCATATCTCGACATCTCGAACAACATGATTACATCATTACAGGAGGAATCCAGAAGTCAACTGGACGCCATCAAAACCATCAACCAAAATCTTACAATAGACCTAAGTGGAAATCGTTTACAGTGTACCTGCCAGACTATTGATTTTGTGAAATGGGTGTCAACAGCAAATATAAATTTAAACAATATTCAAAACACGAAATGTTATCTTTCCAACAAAACCGTGGTCGATTTGCGTAATGCTGTGTTCATATATTCTATGCTTGTAAAGGATTGTTCTTCTTATACAAATCTGATCGTTACAACAGTCTCACTCATACTGCTTTTCGGGACAATATTAACATGGGGTATGATGTATAGACATAGATGGAAACTTCGTTATTTATATTACATGATAAAAAGTAAACGTAAAGAGGGCACCAATACAAGAACTTATGTTAACGATAATATATTCGAATACGATGCATTCATTTCATATGCAGATCAGGATTCAACATTTGTCCACAATAACCTTATAGGAATACTGGAAAGCGAGGCTGGATTTAAACTTTGTGTTCATGAAAGAGATTTCATTGCAGGTGATGCCATAGCAACGAACATTTTGTACGCAGTACACAGCAGTCGGTTAACTGTTGTAATTATGTCGTCTAGCTATCTTGACTCGTATTGGTGTATGTTTGAATACAATATGGCAAGGATGGAGAGTATCCACGCGAGAAATAAATCAAACATTTTGTTCCTCGTCATTTTAGAGCAAATGCAACCCAAACAATTACCGTTAGACATTTTATCCCTTATGGAGTCACAATCATACATTGAATTTCCGAATGATCAATATGGCGACACTGTATTTTGGAACAAACTCAAGGAAGTTTTATCAACGTAGGTACAGACAATACCATCATCAATAACTTCAGGTTTATTAAATATCTCGTCAATGCTCGTCAACTACATTGCTAACAAAAATGCGAGCGAATACTTTTTTTAATCATTTTTACATTTATAAATAGTCGTGATTTATTCTTTGAAAAGATAAAAAAAATATATTCGTTTTGAATTTCAGGCAAACTGGTCCGATTTTCGAGATCCTCTACTTTTATCCATTCAAATTTACTAATATTAATTTGCAATTAAGCTGCCTTTTTTCTGTTTATAATTTTGAAAAAAGAGGTCATAATAAAATAGCATGAGTTGAAAAAAGAGGTCATAATAGAGTATCATGACAAATTCCAATACGTTTCCAATTAATGAATTATCAAGAGGATTTCAGTTTCTCACTAAATGTTACTAGTATATTGTTTATGTATCAAAAATTACCTCATGTATTTATTGATCTTTTTCACTAAATGTGCTTATTTTTTATTTAACTTAATATTTTTTGCAACTTTCAGTTATTTCAATGTCAAGACCATATCTCCGTATAAGATGTGTCCCTCCTCACGTCCAGATTTTAAGAATTTTATATCGTTAGTTCATGCTAATAATAATTGTCAATGGGTAATAGTGAGAAACATATTGATAGGTCAGTTTGCTCATGGGGGTCTAAATCCGTGCCTGACTAGTACGAAACAGTGGGCTTAAAAAGAGGGCAACTTTTGGAGTTACATGCAGTTGAAACTGAACTCTCTAAATTTCGCCCTTACTTGACAACCCATTGGCCAATTCACTTCAAACTTTGTAGACGTAATGGGTATGATAGACTCACGATCTGTATACTTTTTCCTGAAATTTTGATTTTTCTTGCAAGAGTTATGGGACTTTATTCGTCAATTTTAAGGCAATTTTGCATTCCGCTCTCTAACTTGACAACCCCTTGGCCAATTCTCTTCAAACTTTGTAGTAGTATTGGATATTATGGCCTCACGATCTGTATTTTTTATCGTGAAATTTCCATTTTTCTTGCAAGAGATATGGGACTTTTATTCGTCAAATTTAATCAATTTTTTACAACTTTGATCAGCTCACTTCAAACTTTGCAGATTGATTTCTTAAGAGATAACAAGCCTACATAGGCAGGTAAAGGTGTTTCTGAATTGAGAACCCCTTACCTTATCTACTTGAAGTTTTAAAAGGGTTACGACGGGCGTATCATGCGACTTGGCGCAGCTGTTTATTATAATCTGTTATCACAAGTATATATACAGGTATATAATACAGTGCAACATTTAACCGTGATTTCAATATACTTTTACATTATACCTAATGTTATTTTCAGTTATAAAATACAATAAAATTTTACTGATACTTTTAGTATTATTGTTTATTACTTTATTTTAACAGTCAAGTATATGTGTTGTGTACAAATTGTAATTTTGTACAGATTATAATTTGTACAAAAATTTTGTACGAATTATAATTTGTATTTTCAGTTTGAACAAATTTCAATTTGTACAAAATCAGCTTATACAAATTATAATTTGTACAAAATAAGCCCAAAAATCACCTATAATTTGTACAAGACTTGTGTCATTTGCTGCCATTGTTTCAAATGATGAAATAGTGAAAATATGATTTATTTTATAATAATATAGCACATATTTACTTAATTTCACTAAATGTTGTATAATTTATTTGAAGGTATGAAAATTACTATCATGGCAAGGCAGAACCATGTTCAACCAGATGTTCAACAATTTATACACAACATATGCATTAATGCAATATTTTACGGGTTTTTTTCTGGGACTATTCATTCTACTTTTGTTTTGAATTTTGTGTTTTTATTTTTGTTTTTTTTGCGGATGTTTCTTGTCTTTTTTCTACCGTTTTTACTTTTCTTTGTGCAATGTCTCTGGAATTTTTTGTGTGTTTAATACGCCTTTTGTTTCTTCGTCATTCTTCTGTTGTTGCTTTTATAATTCATGAACAGTTTTGCAATCACCGAAGCATCTGACGCTGCCGTCTGTACATTTTGCATTTTGTTTTGTTTCAAAATGAGAAATTTAGAAAAAAAAAGAAGAGCCATTTCCTCTGTTTTGTGCCTGCGGGTGGTGTCTTTAAGATGCTAATGTGGATATTTGTCACACGGTTAATATTTTGGAGATACAACCAGCGCTACGTAATTGTATTTAGCTTAAGTTATGGCCCTGAATTTTGCACATGTGCTCATGTCCCTTTGAGTTGGTAAAATTGTTTTGATTAATTGTCCTACGACGTCATTTTTGCAGAAACTGTTTTTATTTTCCACTAAAAATAGTAGGAATACAGTTATCGTGAAAGGGTCTATTGTATATCGTTTTGAAGATCACCGAATCCCATACCATTTTTGATATAGTGTCTATTAGACATTGGGACCAAAGGATAAATCTTGGTGAAGGACTTTCCATATATTACTTCCTATAAATTTAAAATTTGAACATACCTCTTTTCATCTGCTTAGCAAATTGCAATGATCCTCGGAATGTTTCTTTTGGAATTGTGTCCGACACATATGATCTTATACAGCAACTTGTAGGGCACAAAGTTTAACATTTGTGCATACAGAAAACACATTCATAAGTTATCAAATCCATCCTACAATTGAAAAAAGATCAGGGAAATTTCAGACGCTTATAACAATTTATATATGGTGAAAAGGTACACATGAAGTATTCGGTATTGAATATTTTTAAATGTAATAACTCTAAAGATATAACTGAGAATATACAATTACCACCCTAGATAGTGTGTGACCCAGCGGTTTCTCTCCCCGAAATATTAAGGTCACCCGAGAGCTTGCTCCAGGGTGACCTTAATTTCCAGGGGAGAGAAACTGCTGGGTCACACACTATCTAGGGTGGTAACTATTATATTATATCGAATTTTCTTGTTCACCGGTTCACCTTCCTATGCGACCCAACGCTAACCGGTTACCCAGCGAAATCTCAAATGTCATGTGACACGATTTGGACAAATCAGATCATAGATATCTAAATGAGTATATAATATGAATCTTTTCACAACCGCAGTTTAAGCCTAGTTCAAAGCACAGCCTTCAATAATCAATAATATGCAGTAAATACACGTGAGACAAGGTCTCTACAAATACATGGTAAAAAAAAACAACGCCTTTGTTGTTGATCTTCATCTTGAAGTCACCATGAAGCCTTCAACAATGAGCTTTGCTCATACCTCACAGTAAGTTCATGACGCCCCCCCTAGCACCGGCTTGAGCGGAATTCATTGCTAGATGTCGAGCAACACTACATATTGACAAATATGAAAGGATATGGAGTGAATGTACATGTGACAAAAAAAGCACATGATACACAGAAAACTCCAGTTTATCAAGAAAAGGGCTTTTATTCCTGTCTACATCTTGATGTCGCCCGAGGGTCTCTAACCAGAATTTAAACCATGTTTACCATGTCATGGATAAGGGATCGTCAACACACATATCATAGAATTAACTGGGAATGTGTTCTTACAATAGATGTTAACCCCTTGCCTAACAAAACGACCAAACAGAAGACAATCACAACATAAAAACAACCACAGGGTGCTCTTCGAGTCAATAGTAAGAATACTTGGCATAATAAAATTATGAAATGTGGACACAATGAACACAAAAAATATAAAATGCCAAAATTTGAAAGTATGATTATGATGGCATATACTAGCATCTGCCCCAATTAAGTCTACATATTTTGCGAAATAAGTCAACATGCTGCCAAATTAAGTCACCATAATTCTGAATTAAGTTCACATAATATGATTTATAGAAAAAAGAGGATAAAAGTATTGTTTGAACAGTATCTGTCATCCACTTGTCCATTTAATTATCATGCAAGTAGACATACATCGGCAAACGAATACCGAAGCAAGAAAAGGAAAGGGGAAATTCTAAAATCATAAATCCAACATCACGGCAATTCACAGCAACACGAATTGAGACAGTATGAGAAAGGCAAAACAAATAAACAAAAATGAACAAGAACGCCACAAAACTAAAGCACTAGCAGTGTGAACCCCTATAAAAACTGAGGTATCATAAGGTGCTCAAGTAGACATAACTTTCTGATTAAAAGTCGACATAATTTTCTGATTAAGTAGACATATTTTTTCTGATTAAGTCGACATAACTTTCTGATTAAGTCGGCATAATTATTAAACTAAGACGACATAATTGTCTGATTAAGTCGACATAAATATCTGGATTAAGTTGACATAATCATCATTGCATCCAATGGGGCAAGCACATTCAAATACGGGTATCTTCTCCTCTGAAACTGCTTTGCAAATTGGAACCAAGCTTACTCACAATAGTCCTTGGTTGGTTCCTTAAAAAAATGCTTCCGGCTGGTCTGTTCCACATCCAATTGATTGATTAGTTAGAGTTTAACGTCCAATGAGCAATATTTCAGCTATATCAGGACGAGAACAAGTTAATCAATTCAAAAAATTGAAAGTATCAGAAGAAAGAAATAAAGGTGGAAGGGACAACCTGGGCAACGACTTTTGACTGCCACTGGAAAATTGGAGAAATGGGTAGGGGCAGGAAATTTAGCCTTCCATACGACACCCAGTGCGTCTGCTCTCTTTAGAGAAATATAGAAGGGGTCTTTATACTGCATGGAGCGTGGCGTTTCTCCACACAGTTTGGCTACAATGGTTCGCGGTCAGGCTTTCCGTATTATGACCTGACTACCCCGCATAGACAGGGCATTCCCCTATCCACCACCTGGGGACGCGCCCGGCAGCTCTGTAGCCGAAGCCCCTGAAAACCGATTCAGGTGCCGGGTGTTCCATATCCAAGATAGATGCCAGCGGGGAAATAGTTAACTTTGGACCATATGGGAGAACATGCAAAGACCTTCTCCTCTGAAGGTGAATCAAACATGGTGACAATAGTCCTTGGATTGTCCCCTTTAAATAATTGAGTTCCGCTTGTCTGCACTTCATACACAATGCTTGCCAGCAACGAACATAGTTTAACAATGGACTTTATGAGAAAACACGTTCAAAATTTTTTCTCTGAAACTTCTTTGCCAATTGCAACCAAACGTAGCTACAATAAGCCTAGGTGCGTCTCAACCAAGATGACCACAAACAGGGAAGTTCGTTTAATACTGGACAACACATTCAAAGACCTTCTCTGAAACTATTTTGCAAATTGGAAAAACTAGATCATAACAGTCATTTGTTGTTCACCTTTGAAAAATAACAAAATACCGAAGTAACTATTAATTTGGTTTCTGCATATGCGCATTTCGACAACTTATGTCTCTTCAGTACAGATCGAATTAAAACATTTTGAAATCCATAAATGTAAGAAAGGGGGCAACAGGAAACAGCTACAATGGCTGAAAATTACAGTCACACGCCACAATCTGCGAAGGAACTACACAGTTCCATAAACCGAGATACGTGTAAAAGCTGATAGAGAACACATAACCAAAGGATGATCTAAATAGAAAATGTGTCATGCAAGTCAGCCACTAATCCAAGACGAGTGCCATTGTTAAACTTAGTTAACATTGGACGCTATGGAAACCATTCAAAGATCCTCTCAAGCTACTTATGGCCGACTGGAACCAAACTTAGTCACAGTTGTCCTTAGTTGGTCCCATTCGGCAAATGCGTCTGGCAAACGTGGGAATCTCATTGAAACATCTCCTCTGACACTATATGGAAATTTCTCTTTCTACACAAAAGCAGAGATGTCTTTACATGGCCATCTTAAAAAGGCGAATTGTATATCTGCACTCTATCCAGAAAAGTTCCCAGCAGGAAAGAGTTTTAGTTTGGAACATGTACATATCACATATATTGTGGTACCGTTTGAAAGGTTTTTCCAACAAGAAATGCATAAATAAATATGTATGCAGACAGGTGGACAGACAAAACTATGAGACTGTATCGCTCACTTGGTGGCTGGTTTTATTCTTGTCACCGGGAGACCACCCATTATTATTCAGTAAAGGAGATACAATGGCCAAGTGTGAAGGAGGCGAGTGGATTGTTTTTCATGAATTCACACTTGGCCCTTGTTTCTCTTACTTAAACCATTGTTGAAACGTTTATGTAACCAAAAGATAAAGGGGATTATCGCCTATCTAATTACTGCATTGTTATGTTCGTAATATAACGTCTATATGAACGCAAGTTCACTCAGTATCAAAGATGAATTATATAGATACAGTCATTCTAACCGTTTGATTTGTAACGATAACTTATATTGACAGAGATAGAGTTCAATTGTTGTTTATTTTTGTTTCAAACAACGGCAGTAGAATACCGAAGGAACAAGGGAAGCGATGACTACAAAAATCGAAGTCCAAAGACATGGCAAAAACGGTAACAGATAAAAACAGACAAAACAAGGACGTGAGACAGCTACAATGCACGGAAACAAAAAGATAACATTAAGAACTAAGGCACTCCCAAAGTGATTTGAAAGGACATTAGATTTGATAAAAAATGTCCGGGAATGTTGTTGAAAATATAAACTAAATCATAAAGTAGAACGAAGAAGAGAGAAAATGCAAGTTGTGTCTGTATAATTAAAAACTTTCTGATAAAACATATTATATTTTTTAACCTCAGGGTTAGGGGATGACCATTTGGTTTTCAGGGGGAGGATTGGGCGATTTTGCCGCGAAAATTTGTTTATTTATTTTCATGAAAATCTGGAACAAATAATTTATTTTCACCAAATGTCATTTCAAATTCTTTTTTTGCATTTGCAACAAAAAGATTATTCTTCAAATCAAAATTAAATTATTTATTTTCATGACATGTAAGATTCGAATATTTATTTTCACTGGGACCAAGATTGAATTATTTATTTACAAACTCGCTCAAGTCCCTCCATTAAAAATCAAGTGATCGTCCCCCTAAAGATACACGAGGCAAGGGTAAGGGGGGGGGGGGGGGGNGGCATTTTCCCTTTCATTCGTAAATCGAGTCATTTTTCCGATCAGATGTAAATGCTAGAAAAATTATGTGTAATCCCTCCCTGATCTGATTAAAGAAGTCAAATCAACTTTTTAAATAGCTTGTGCACAATGGCATTATTCACTGAATATTCTGTAAAAGTTTCGTTGAATTTCACCGATAGGTGTAGGAGGAGTTGTCGCAAAAAATGTGTTCCCCTACGGCGGTCAGGAAAAAAAAATGGCAAGTAACTGGACATTCTGTGAAAGTTTAATTGAATTTCACTAAGTGGTCTAGGAGAAGTTGTCACCACAAAGTGTATACCCCTATGGCGGACGAAAAAAGGAACGAACGGAAGGACAAACGGACACCATGATCACTATATACCACCCCACTATACTGGTGGTATAAAAAAAGAAAAATAATGTTGATTATACGCATTATAGAATTTATTTTTTTTAAATGCCTGTATTCAATGAGCTGTTCTTTGCGACACTTTTTTTATTACTTATTGACAAAAGTTCCACCATAAACAAATTATCGTTTTCATTCATTCAGAGATTTCAATGCAAATGGATGTAAAGGCTGCCTCAAAAGCTGTTTTTTTGTTTGTTTTTTGGGGTTTTTTTTTTTTTTGTTTTTTTTTATTCATATTTGTTTACAATTATGAAATTCACATTTTTTATGCAAAAATTCTAACAGTTTCAGTAAACACAAAATATGCATTTTTCTTCAATACTGCACGAAGACGTTTTTTGTACTTAAATGTTTGAAACTAAAATGTATCTGATATATATTTTGAAACATGTTGTACTTGGGAGTAATACAAATGGCGATATTACCAAAGTCTAAAAAATATATATTACTGTAGTCGGTGAACCTACCTACTTACACATGGACCATTTGATTTTCAGGTGGGACTGGGCGTTTTCAGAAAAAAAATCTTGTTCCAATTTTTGCTTAAAAAAATTCTCTGACTAGAATCTTGGTTAAAATAATCTAATCCTTACCCAGTCAATAAGAAAAAGCCTGGCCCAACAAATTTCCCTTGCCTGCAGGCAGTGAAATGTAGTATTAACTATCATTTGCCTCGGGACGTTTATAAGCTTTAAATTGGAGATAACAATAGAGGGGATATCGTGGATTCTTTAAAAAGAATCCACAGTAAATAAAATAAACGTCACATCAGTTCACTAGATGTTTAAGTTTCTGAGAGTATATACATGTATATAAAACATTGGTAGTCATTTTAGATAAGGAAGGAACATAAAAATCACAAAACGGTTCACCAAAGGAATATGGTGATCAAATATAGTTCACACTGTTCAAGTAGTTCCAGATGTTATCAAATTTGTAAAGAAATGTTTTAGTCATCCAGAGGAAAAGTTCTTTGTATGCATTTCCCATAGGTTTCTATTGTACAATAAACTGCAAGCGAGCTTAGCCAGTTGGATGTTCCTTGAGAAACTTTCAACGAATTGTTTGTAAGCAAAAATGTAACGTTTACTTTCATTGGCTTGTCGATAACAACAAGGCGGGGCTTGCACTGGAGTGAGAAACCGCACGTGATTTCTTTTGTATCTCATTGTAGATAGAATATTAAATTGTCCAAGTTTTTACCAAAGTTTTTATAAAAAAGTTTTATTCGTAAGAATTGTTAAATAGTTTGACTTACATAACGATCAAAATAAAATATTTTTCCAATAAAGGCGTATTCTGTATAAGTACATAAGTGTGTGAAATATGACGAAAAGTAACCGACATAACTAGAAAATCTCTGTTACATAGGCTAGCAAATCTCTGTAACATAGGCTAGCAAATCTCTGTTACATACGCAAAGTATTCATATTTTAAAATATTCTTGTAGAAAACGACAAAACTGATGAATCTCTAGAGGTTGAAGAGGCAATTTTTTCATATCCTAATATTCCTGCAGAATATGAATAAATTATACATTTTTTACATCATACAACATCGACCGATGATATTCCATTTATTTTTGGACAGACCACCAAGGACTATGGAAAGTTTGTTCCATTTAACTCGGTTATTTTAACGAGGTTGAGGGGCTCGTAGTTTGAACTTTGTTGAATAATATACCTATCCACCAACATATTCCCCAGATCAGAATCTCGCTGAAAACTGATTTCTTAAAGATTAAGATCTTAAAATAAAAACTTTTTGAAATAAAAACTTTTTGATATCCTAGACTTGCAATCTTATCAAAATAGTCGAACAGTCGGTCCCAATGGGGTTCCGGAAAAAACGGGGAGAAAAGAGTTCCAGTCGATTTTTTTCCATTTTTTAAATCAATTTTTTGCCTAAATTCTGCACGAAATTGAGGGGGGAAATCCAGAAAAGTGGAGGTTCCAACATCCAGAACTCCCGACTCTGACTCCCGCTAATGGTATTCATCTTCTTCTGAGTAAATATTTAACTTTAAAAAAAACTTTTGCAACTGCGTATTTTATCAAAAATATACAAGCACCTGAATCGCACGAAGGTAGGATTTTTCAACCGACAGATCCAGAATAAAAAGGGTGTATTGCAATGGAGTTCAAGGAGAAGAGATTTTGCCAAATTTATTCAAGAAATGAATAAAACTTCCAAGAAAAAAAGAGGGGTTTACCCTCAACACCATGAATCAGCCAATATATCTCGGTTGATTTTCTTTCTAGCAACTTTTTAACCACTATTCTTCCATTTGTACATATTATTTTAAACGGGAGTACTTCACGTGCTATTGTTTTACTATTGGTAGTAAAACCTAAATTCCATTTCCTTATTTGGTCATTGTTATGGTCAGAAAACATGATTGGTTGTATACATATTTTGCTGCCAATGAAAATTATTGTAACAACTTCTTAAGAGTTTTGTTGAGCACGTGAATACTTTGTTTACCTATTTGTGCCGAATATGTCAACGCTAAGCTTGGTCGCAGTTTATTGTAACTGATGTTCCCCACAGTTGGCCATCTAAGATGATGTAGGAACATAAAAATCAAACTCTGTAAAAGTTAAACATAAAGAACTGTTATGTTCTAATCAATCAGAATTATTCAAGTAGATTCAGAGAGGAATGGCTTTGAATGCATTTCCCATAATTTCCCTGTTTAAAACTATGATTCCCGTTGGGGCCTTCTAGGATGAGGTAATGAACATAAAAATCATAAACTTTGAAAGCGGCCACAAATTAACTATTTTGTTAAAATATAATTAAATTATTCAAACGCTTTTAGAGGAAAATTAAGATCTTTAAATACATTTCTCAAAAAGTCCAATGTTATACTATGCCCCCCTTTGGCGGGTATCTTGGAAGAGATGCAAACCTGTCGGACATTTGTAAAAATTGTAGTCCTTGATAAGGTTAACATTTACAAATAATTCATGAAAATAAAGTAAAAATTTTATAACTCAACACCAAGACGCTCAAGAGCCTGTATCTGTCACCTTGACTATGGCAGACATGGCTTTGAGTTGTTATTGCTCCCCTTAGGGTCGTTGTCTCTTTGACACATTCCCCGTTTCCCTTCTTTTTCTTATTAATAACCTACATGTAAAAGGGTCTCATTTTAAATATGTCAACAAACTTTGGTGATGTGTGCATGGTCCAAAGTAAAACTCTTTCATGCTGGGAACTATTCTGAATAGAGTGCAGACTAACAAGTCACTTTTTAAGAGAACCATTAAGGGACCACTGTGCTTAAGTTTTGAATTAAGAATGTAGTTTCAAAGGAGAAGATCTTTGAAAGTGTCCCATTTATGATTGTGCATTTGCCAAAGGGGGGGGGCAACTAAGGACAACCGTAACCAAGTTTGGATCCAATCAGCCTTAAGAAGTTTGGAAAAAATCTTTAAATGTTTTCCTTAGGATCAAATCTTACCTAACTTCAACACTGGCACTCATCTTGGATAAGTGGCTGATATACGTGTCACAATTTTGTCAAAAGGGAACAATCAAGGACTATTGTGACCAAGATTTTTTCCACTTTCGAAAGTAGTTTTAGAAAAGAACTTTAAATGTGTTGTCCATGGAGTCCAATATTAAACTAACTTCCTTGCTGCTAGTCATCTTGGGTCAGTCAGACGCATCCTTGCCGAACATATTTTTCAAAGGGGATCAACCAAGGTCTATTGTTGCAAAGTTTGGTTCCAAATGGTTTTGTGGCTTCAGAGGAGAAGATCTTTGAATGCTTTAACAAAGGGTCAACACTTAAAATAAGTTCTTCGCTGCCAGTTATCATGGATGAGGTGCAGACTTCCCATCATGGATGAGGTGTGGACTTCCCATCATGGATGAGGTGCGGACTTCCCATCATGGATGAGGTGCGGACTTCCCATCATGGATGAGGTGCAGACTTCCCATAATGGATGAGGTACAGACTTCCCATCATGGATGAGGTGTTGACTTCCCATCATGGATGAGGTGCGGACTTCCCATCATGGATGAGGTGCGGACTTCCCATCATGGATGAGGTGCGGACTTCCCATCATGAATGAGGTACAGACTTCCCATCATGGATGAGGTGCGGACTTTCCAGACACATTTTTAAAAGGGACCTCAAAAGAACTACTGTTATCAAGTTTGGTCCCAGTTGGCTTCAGAGATTTTTTAAAGCTTTCCCAAAGGGTCCAATTTTAAGCTAAATCCCCTGCTGGTTGCCATCTTGGATGAAGAGGAGAATAACAGAACACGTGTTCCGAAGGACTATCCGGACCAAAGGATGAGTGGCAATAAGATCCATATTTGGCCCCAAAAAATAAGTTGTTTAAAAAAGTGTGATATTTATGGGAAATATTAACTATTATATGGCTGCAAAATAAAAACATCAAGTACTACAAAGTCCTTTCATTTTGAGGCTATTTTGACATCACAAAGAGCTGTCTTTTTGAAATTGATAAGAAAATCTGCAGTTTTGAATGTTCTCAATGCACATTTTCCTTTAGTTAACACAGGGCGCATGCAAACAACAACTTCAAACTTTCAGAAATGATGTATTTCATCATTTTACACATTTTCATCAAATATGAAGTTGTTATTCAGAACCGCCCACATTTTTCTAAATACAAAAATGTGTGAAAAACATAAAAAAAATCCATGCAATTCTGACGATTTCCAAATAATATAGCCTTTGAGTTAACTGATTGGCATGAGAATCAATATGATATGGAAAAAAGCTGACTATTTTTGTTAAGCCCTATATTTGTTCAATGTTTCAGTCACACAAGACATCTGTTTGCTTAGTTTTGGTTTCATGATAAATCTTGGACAAAATATGGGCCTTATTGCCACTCATCCTTTGGTTACAACTGGCATAGCAATTTCAGAGGAAAAAATGTCTTTCACTGTGTTTTCCTATAGTAGCAAATGTTAAATTAAGTTCCCAGCGGGTGGCCAACTTGGATGACTTGCAGAATAGCAAGACACAATTTTTAAAGGAGACCACCCAAGGCATATTGTAGCCAAGTTTGGTTGCAATTGGCAAAGCAGTTTCATAGAACACAATTTTCAAAGTAGGCCATCCAAGGCCTATTGAAGCTACGTTTGGTTACAATTGGCAAAGCAGTTTCAGAGAAAAAGATTTTTGAATGTGTTGTCTCATAATATCCAATGTTAAACTATTATCGTTGCTGGTAGGCATCGTGTATGAAGTTTAGACAAGCGGGACACAATTTTTAAAAGGGACAACCCTAGAACTATTTTGACCATGTTTGGTTCCCCTTCATTGGAGAAGATCTTTGAATGCTTTTCAATAGGGTCCAAAATTAACTACTTACCCGCTGGCAACCATAATGGATGTGGCAACGACTAGTCGGAAACAATTTTTAAGGGGACCAACCAAGGACTACTAGTATATTGGTTCCAATTTGCAAAGCAGTTTCAGAGGAGAAGATATCCGTATTTGAATGTGCTTGTCCCATTGGGTGCAATGATAATTATGTCGACTTGTCGGCTTAATCAGACAATTATGTTGACTTAGTTAAATAATTATGTCGACTTAATCAGATAATCAGAAAATCATGTCGTTATGTCTACATGCATGATAATTAAATGGACAAGTGGATGGCAGATAATGTTCAAACAATACTTTTTTCTCTTTTATCTTATCTTTTATGTGTACTTCATTCAGAATAACGTTGACTTAGTTAAGTAGCATGCTGACTTATCTCGCAAAATATGTAGACTTAATCAAGTGATAAGTAGGGGCAGATATATGCCACCATATATGATAGTGTATCCATATGAGACACTCTCTCAAGAACAAGTACACCATAACTAAAATGCATAGAGAGCTTACATCTCTTACATGGGGAATGTTTTACGGACTCCACACTGCAGTCGTAAATAAAGTATAAAGGAATATGGAGTAAATGTATACGAGACAAAATCTATACAAATACAAGGTGAAAAAGAAAGCAATGGAACAATGCTTTTATTGTTGTTCTTCATCTTAATGTCATCATGAGGCCTTCAACAATGAGCTGTCGTCAAACGTATTTAAAACAAAGGCGGGCCAAGCTGATCTTCCTGTCAATAAATAAACATAAACCCAAATTCTCGTAAAACGATGTTGACTTGTCTCTTGCATTCTGATGTTGGCGGACAAGTGTTCCAGCGGATTATAAGATACTCATTGCCACTAATTATGCACCACTTTTTGCCGGTTTATTCCTTTATTCATAAGAAGCCAGGTTCATACAAAAAAGACAATAAGATTACCAAGTCATTGAATTTCAGTTTCCGTATTATAGATGATGTTTTGTAAAATATCCTCAATATTTAAGGTTTACCTTCATTTTTTGTAGCCAAATAAACTGAACATTGAAAATAGACCACTGATACACCGTCATCAGCATCATACCTACATTAATAACACTCAAAATCTGAAAACCATACGACAAGTATGATAATTTTGACTTTTCAATAGTTAATACTAGTAACTATAATTTGGAGGAACCTTGAAAATGGTAAACAAAGCTCTTTTTTGGTGCCTTGCCATGTTTTAAAGCACAAATTTAAAAAATCTAAGAATCCGATAATTCCCTTGTGATGTTTAAAAATATCTTCTCAATTTATTGTCTAATAATCGATGTAGAGCGTTTGGCAGTCGGAGCCGGTATAGTAGTATCTGGCCCCCTCTTACTGCCAAATGCTCTAGAGTCACGAATTAATGACAGAATGAAAAGTTATTTTGATTCATAACATGTTTATAATCTTAGAAGGGTATGATGACATTCTTAATTTTTAAGATTTATGCTTCATAACATCGCACGACACCAAAAAAGAGCCTTGTTTACCATTTTGTAAGCTTCCTCCAATTCATATCCGGACGTTACTCTAAACTTTTACTCGTCAAAGCATTGGCTGTTATTTAGATCGATTGGTGGCCGTGATCAACAACACGTTTGCAAACGTCGTGAAATTTTGAGCACCGAAAGATCAACAACGCACGCCAACGTGCGTCGACGTATCTGTTTCGTGTTTAGAACGCTCCTCTAACTTATACAACGCACAAGAACGTGTACGAAAAATTTCTCATGCGTTGGCGAATGTTGTTATAGTGTTATAGTGTGACAGGGCAATAACTAAGGATTAATGTATTAGCCGATGTATTATTATTAAAATAATTGTTAAAGAGCAAGACAAAATTGCAAAGGAATGTAAATAATTGCTTTATATCAACATCAGACCGACACTTTTTTTTATTTTTTTTATTTTTATTTATTTTTTTTTATATAAATTTTGTTAATTTATAGGACCTATCCCTACTGCGAATCCGTTGTTTTTTTTTTCGGTGGCATTTCTATCCATATCATTGAGGTGAAGAATTCCTAACTGATCTGACGAAAGATCGTCAAAACGCTACACATGCGTTCTACGTATGTGTTCTACGTTAGATCGTTATGGATGCGTTCGGTATGCATCAAGTGCGCTAGTAAAACGCCTTCGCTGTTACACGTTACACGTTTTTTCCGTGTGTTTTAGGTCGTTAGCCTTACGTTATGACGTTACAGGCTAATTTCTTCAATTTCTTCGGCGTGTGCTAACTTTCTCACAAAAATTTGCGAACTTCGGCGCATGTTGACTAGAACGTTATAGTGTGAACTTCCAGAGCACTTGATTATCTACTCCCGGTTTTCAATGGGAGTTCGGACAATCAGAGCTTTAGTTATATCACACTGTCATTTTTAGTTTGGTCTTCATCTGTAAAGTTCATGATACTGGATTGCCCTTGTATTTTTTGTATACTAAGAGATAAATAGATGTTTTTTTAGACTTTTACTTTGGTTTTATTTGAGATTTGGAGAAGTAACATTTACCATAGACCGTCATTGATTTCGTTTAATGGCTAGAAGATGACATTTATCAATCAGCAACAAAGAGATCTTTCGCCACTTTTTTTAGCTCCCTCTGTGACCGGTGTCATGCTTGGAACAGATCCTTTGGTGGGTTAACACTGCTTATGCTTTACTGTTTTGGTGGTCTTGGTTATTTTTGTTTGTTTTTGTCTTTATGTCATGTTTTTATCTGTGGTTGTTACATCTAAATTGAGGTGTTTTCCATTTTTGATTTTTACAATTTCCCCTTCTCTCCTGGAGCTTTGCCATTTGCTGTTTTATGTTTATGCCAAGACTTTTCCGTTTATGTTGTGTTTTGAATTTTTGATTTTAGAATTTCTACTTCTCTCCTGGAGCTTTGGCATTTGTTTGCAGATAAAAATAATAATCTGAATCGAACTTTGTTCCAAATTTACCAGGACCTACAGATGGACAGAATTGTAATGAGCCGAGATCAAAGGGGCAAAAAGACAAAATACGTGCTAACCGTAGGAAAAAAGAATTTTTGGGGTAAACCATATTTATTTCGCGCCAAACTCTCTTCCCCAACAACAGCAATTTCTATTGAAAGAACGTACAATGGAAGGAAATTCTCTTCCCAGTACTAAGTACAACAGAATTTGGATCACAGCCTAGACCGACTGATGCTTTAACTTTTCCACATAGAACTGATAACTACTGAATTCAATATAACTCAAAAAAGTTATTGTCATAACTAAATGGATTGGATTACAGGAAATGCCTATGCAAATCATCTCCTTCATACAAGATTAACATACATAATTTACATGATAATACATAACTACTGAATAAGATCGCATAAGACAGAATTGTTTAAAGTCCTGATAAGGCGGTCACTGAGATAACGATGCCGAATGAAACGGTCCGAATTAAAAGCACTAGCTCTAACTGACTGTCTAACTGACATTTTAATTGAATTTGAAAACAGAGAAATAAAAATCATTATTACTGTCGTACAAGCTAGATACAGAACGAAAATAACAAAAGAACAAGGCGTTCAACAACCACTTTCGACTAGTTTTTCTGCACTCGTAATCAGAACAAGTGTTCTCTGCTGCGCATCAGCCATTGACCTGATTACTCGTGCAGAAAAACTTTTTCCGAATAACGGTTGCGGTCTAGTCATAGTAACCTTGACAATGTAATATCCTGCTGGACTTGCTATTGCACTGCTTCATTGGTCATTACTTTGCTTTGCACTACTCTCCATGGCATTTAATTTCTTTTCAAACTCATTTAGTAATGTATCTATATGTGAAGTTTAAACCGGTTCTGCCCCGTGCTATTTCCCCACAAATCTATTCGGAATACGATTCTCGGTGTTTCGCCTTACCGTATAATAGATTTCTACTTGCAGCCTAACTCACAGTGTTGATGATAATATATAAACTCCGACAATACTGTCGTGAAATTATTTTTGGACACGGCCATGTCCAATACGTCAAAAATAAATTTGTCCACATAATAGGTATATTTACATAAATATTTCATTTATTTATGCGCATCATTTCGTATAAAAATGATGAAACGTGATTTTGAATCTTATAATGGTTCAAGGATAAATTTCTAAACTTAGTGGACATGGAACATGTCGATGTGGATAAAATTTGTCACACATTGGGTCCATTCAAACGATACCAGATATTTCAGATATTGTATACGTCTTTTGGATGTTTATTATCACTAGCGTATCCCATGCTGATATATGTATTTGCAGGTCAGTGGATATTTATAGAGCCGAGCTAAAGAGAACATTATCTTAAAGGATTTTGTAAATAGGATCTGTTCTGTTCACTGGCATGTTCTCCTTTCATTCCTAGGAGAACGTAAGGTGGAACATTTAACAGATTTGCCGCATCAAGCATGTTAATGTGAGCATTGCCTTCCCCAGTTACCTAGCCTTAACGGGCCTTAACGCGGATCGACTTACCTGGAAAGTGCAAAAAGTGAAGAAGTGAAGTCAGTGCGACGTGAACAATGAATTGAAAATACGAGAGGTCCCGAGAAAATAGATAAGTGAGAAGTACCAACTTCTCATTGTTAATCCATATCCATTTGGTTAACTACACTCACACAGTGCGATAAGTAAATGTGAACTCTCAGGAAGCCCCCCA
>MJUU01006459.1:2793-41231 GCA_002080025.1 Modiolus philippinarum
TTGATGATTGCACATCTAGATAAATGGGGCTAATATCCTACAAAATTTAACAAGACTTAATAATAAGAAACGCAACAAAAACAACAAGTCTCCCAACTTCGTTTGGGAGACTTAATAAAAAGAAAGCGTAATAATAACAAAGAAACGGAACAATAACAATATGTCTTCCCGACTTTGTTTGGGGCGACATAATAAGAATTGATTAAAAACAATAAGTCAAACATCGTTTGGGAGACTTAATAACAAAGAAACGGACCAATAACAATATGTCGTCCCGACTACGTCAGGGGCGACATAAATATACCGAATTCGAAGTTACTGTGAAGTTTTTTTCTGCATATTTCACGTTTCTGCATTCTGCTACTAGTAATTTCTAATTTTCATTATTTTCTAAGATTTTGGTGGTTAGTTTTTTATATCACATAGAAAAAAGAAGGGAAACGGGGAATGCGTCAAAGAGACAACGACCCAAAGGAGAGTAATAACAACTCAAAGCTACCATAAGATCTTCAGTGAACGGTGGGAAAACCCCACACCCAATGGCAGGTCGGAGTCGGCCCCTGAATAAAGAGTAATCAAGTTCAGCGAAATAAACATCATCCTAGACTCCTATCGACATAAAGTAAACGAACTAGAAAAAAGACAAGACACACAAAGGCTTAATAAATTTCCTGACTTAGGACAGGCGCAAACCTGCTGCGGCGGGGTTAGACTAGTTTTATTGGGCCCAAACCTTCCCCCTACAGCCAATGTGATAAATCAAAAAACAATCGTAACAACAGTAAAATTCAGTTGGCAACATGACTGAGTCAATTGTGAAAAGAACTAAATATACGGACATAAACATGAAATCACAAGAGACTACTAGCAGTTAACTGACATGCCAACTCCAGACCCATTACCAACTGACAAAGTAAGTTATGTACCCTCAGTATACAGCTTCCACCAAGATCCCTTCCTGTGAGGAGTTTAGCATAATGATTTCATGCATATACCGGAATACATAACCCGTGTCCATGCAATACAGATTTTAGAAATTTAGAATGTGTTTAGTTAAAATGCAAAGACCCTATAAAATAATCAATGTTAATACCAAAGAGGGCCATGCGTAATGACTTGACGACAATACCGTAATTATAACCCTTATGAATTGTTTTATAAGGGAGCAACCATTTGATTTTTATGGGGGGGCTATGGTCAAATTTTCCATCCTGCCTTTTTATTTTTGGAAAATTGAAAACCTGCATTTTTTTTTGCGCGCTTACGCGCGCCTGACTTTTTCTTTTCAATATCCTTAAGATTATACAGCCAGATCTACCATCCTGCATTTTTTTTCAGGACAAGTACTGTCCTGGTTATTTTTTTCTAGATATTTGGCGTCCTGCCTTTTTATTTTAAATTTGACCATAGCCCCACCATAAAAATCAAATGGTCGTTCCCTAAGTTTGTTAGGCGAGTTTAAGTATTTTTTACTCTAATGTAAAATAAAGGAAGTGAAATACCAGCCTCGATTAGATGTTTACAGGTTGTATTGTATTTATGAACTAAGTCTTTATATCGGTGATAAAATTTAGTAAAGGTTTTAACTAGTTTGTGATAACGAAAACCCTGATGTAATAGTTTTTCAGTTATGTAAAGATTCCGTTCATTAAAATGCATGTTTATAGGCTCAATTAGTTGTCCATTGTCTTTCCAATTGAAGTGGACGACTTTTTGTTCTAATTGTTGGTTGTATTGTTTCATTGATAAGTTTTACGCGTCTAATCTCTTGCTTTAGGGTAACCCCTTCAAAAGCAAAAGTAATTTAAGTTTTTTTTAATAACTGTGAGAAATTCATAATCTTTTATTATTTCACAGTTTGGCTTCAATGTCTCATTTCTAGGTGTTTCTTCGTAACACCATGGCCTCTTAGCGTAAAAGTCGGAGGTAATAAAACCTTCCTCAAATACCATTTATTTCAGTATGTAGCTGATATCAAAATTTTACAAAACTTTGTTTAAAACTAAGGAGTATCTCCCTCAAGCATATCTCTGTCCTTAACTGAATTTTGGCTTTTCTATTTAGATCATTTTGGTTATTTGTTCTCTATCAGCTTTTTACACGTTATTCGATTAATGGACTTCCTAATGTTTTGGTTTTATCTGCACTGATAAGACATATGTTGTCGAAATGCGCATATATACAGAGAATAAATTAACAGTAACTTCGGTATTTTGTTATTTATTACNGCCGATTTCTAAACGTCGGAAGTATGTAATAAAAAGTTTAATACATGTGCATTTCCATATTGACCTGATTATCATCCCTCGACCCATATTATCCCTCGACTTCGTCTCGGGCCAATATGGGTGTCTCGGGATGATAACCAGGCCAATATGGAAATGCACATGTATTAAACTGTATTTATTACCACTGGGCCGATTCCTCTACTGGTGGACTGTTAGTTCCTGAGGGTATTCACCAACCCAGTAGTCAGTTTTTCGGTGCTGACCCGAGAACCGATTTTATTAAAACTTACAATATCAAAATTTTACAAAATTTTGTTTAAAACTTAGGAGTATCTCCCTCATGCATAGCTCTGTCCTTAACTGAATTTTGGCTTTTCTATTCACATCATTTTGGTTATTTGTTCACTATCAGCTTTTTTACACGTTTTTCGATTAATGGACTTCCTAATGTTTTGGTTTGATCTGCACTGATGAGACATAAGTTGTCGAAATGCGCATATGCAGAACCTAAATTAACAGAAACTTCGGTATTTTGTTATTTAGTACTGGTATCAAGCAGCCAATGTTTTTGAACAAGATATGCCAATCGGATAAACTTCCTTGAAGAATAATCTTCAGGTAAAAATGTTTTTACAGTTTCACTGTCATTAGTCCTCTCTTTATCAACCTGGGTTATCTAAATTGTTTGACGAGGCTATATAAGGGTATAAAAAGCTTTTTGATTGCCAGATGCGGAATTACGGTAGAATATCAATCATGATTTTTTTCTCTGTGTCAGATCTGTATATTAATGATCGGCTGCTGTTGACTTTCTCTTTTAAATAGTTAGTGATATAATGTTGGTTGCAAGATTGTCTAGGTGTTGATTGGTATTGCTCAGGTTGCCTTTTCCGAATTGTTTTCTGTGCACTGTACTTTAAGTCTATCATAGTTGATTTTGCTAATACCTTATTTTGATTGGAGCCAGAACCACCATCTGGATATATGTATATATCTTGTTGGATATGATTGGGCTATTATTCATTCAGTTCATATACTCATAATCTTGTCTGCTTGTACCAAACACAGTTTATTGTTGTTGCTTGATGGACTTGATGTTATCCGAACATTCATGTGCACACTAATTGTTTGACCATACACTGGTGTTTTGATCTCTCATTGTTGTGCTTCCATTTTATTCAGTTCGTTATCAATTCGTCGAAAGACAAATTAACCAACTTTCTTTCTCATATTAATAATAAATTCATCATTATCTTTTTGAGTATTATTCTGTTGTAGATACCATTATACAGATATAGGTATTATAGAAGTTTCATTTTTTTTTTTGAGTGTTTTCAATTTCCCAATTTAGAGTGTCTACATGGTATGATGCCTAACATTTTTCATTATGCCAGACTTTGATTTATTTTCATCATTTATAATGGCTTCTTTAATTTTCTGTTTTCAATTTTCTTAGGTTTTTGCTCAAGTTGTAATATATCTTTTAATTTTGAAATGTTGACGTTTGTTTCATTTCTTTTGTATTTTTTGATATTGTAGCAGTTGATGGAGAGTTTATTCTATTCTCAGACCCTTTTCTGATGGGTATCTAGCAGGTGTTGCTCACTCTTGTTTTGTTTCATTTAAATTTGTTTATTTTGGTACTCTTTTTCACAATTACTCGTATCAATTTGTACATTATTGGTGCTACCTATTTATCTAGACCAATACAAGAGTAACATCATCCTGTACAGATTGATTGATACATTTGGAATGAAAATCCATGTGATGCAATGTTAATATCGGTACTTTTAATTCAACCGTTACAGAGAGAGAGATACATTTATTCCAATCATCCGTTACATTCTGATTCTTATAATAATTTTTACAGATATTTGATCGTCATTTTGTGTGATTGACATATTGTTAGTTTTGACCGTTCAATTCTTTGTAGCAACATTCCAACAACGAAAGGCATGTGGACTTAACATCTCCCAACTCATTCACTACTTAATTTCTTGTGGTCAATAAATGACTTCCTTGATAGAGCCCGGTTGCTCAATAGGCTACTTAAACAAGGGTCTGCATCTGATCTCACTCATGGTTTTCAATTGAGTCTGTTTTGTTCATCTTTGTATGTTTGTGTCTTCTTTTTCTTTTCTGTGTCATACTTATGTCTTTGTTCCCCTTTTTATTGTCCTTGGATTATTTGTTTTAGACTAACGGTTCGGTTCTCACCCGCGAGACTGAATTGTTTCAGGGACTCGTAAAAGATCATAAAATAAAAGATGCTTGAATCTTCAATCTCACTAATAGATACATGTATATTGATGGTGTTATTTCCATCAATAACGCATCTTTTGCTAAATGGACCCCATTAATATATCTGCCAGAACTAGAGATAAAGGAAACGACAGAAACTACCAGATCTACATCTTTTTGGACTTAAATCAAAAACATTGACGAAAATGGTCATCTCAGTACTAAAATTTAAGACAAAAGGGACGATTTTAATTTTAAAATTATCAATTTCCCTAACATGGACAGTAATATTCTAGCTTCTGCTTACGGAGTGTATGTTTCACAGTTGATTCGTTACGCGAGAGCTAGGAAATATCATACAAAACTTCTCATTAGACATAGTTATCTCCGTGACCTCCTTATTAATCAATGCTTCAGAAAACTACCGTCTCATACGATCATTAAAAAAGTTCTTAAGGGAGTACGAGCCTTAGATTTCAGAAGCATTCTATATCCTCGGGTTTTATCCATTCAAACAGTGCTAAAATTTTTGCACATAGATCACATCTTCTTGGTCATAAGTCACTTTAAAATACATAAAATAGACTGTGTATAAAATTTAATTAACTTCCAATTATAATTTCATATATTTGAAGGCCTATAAACATCTTATGCAAATTGAAGGAAAACTCTAGAGAGATCTGTTTCCCGCCAAAAATTTGACGTCTTATATCTAAAAAATTTCTGCATGGATTTTCAAATTTTTTTGCTCAAGTTGTTCCATTAGTAGTGCTCTTCGAAACAAAAGGTCAGAGTTTTAATTCTATTTACAAAATTTCTGAGACTCGTGCTCGTTTAATAGATATCAGTCCCTTGTGGAAAATTTTGGAGTATAGGTCCAAACTCTGATTCAAGATTCTGTTTTCACTTAGTACTGGGATGATAATTTCTTTCAACTGCAATTGCTGTTGAGTTGCTACCGGACATCACCGCAATGGAAAGGGGGGGGGGGGGTTGACGCGCCATAAAACCGGTTTAACCCACCATTTCTTTTGAAGTCATGGCCCTTGCGGTCGACATTTTTTCTGTTGGTTTCCACCTGATTTGTCTTTTTGCCTCATGGACTTCGGCTCTTGACAACTCTGTTTGGTAATTTTGTTATTGCCCCAATTTAATTTGTATTGTGAACCTTAACATAATTTGCAAGTATGTTTAATTATATTAATTATTATTAAATTATTTAATTATTAATGTTATAACTATCCTTCTCTGTTTCCGCTACATTCACTATGTATCAGGTATTCAACTCCACGGGATCTACAGTTTTTATACGACCGCAAAAAAATTGTGGTCGTATAATGGTATGGCGCTGTCGTCGTCGTCGTTGTCGTCGTCGTCTGTAGACACTTTTGTTTTTGGGCAATGACTTAGGTTCCAGTGGACCAATCCTTTTGAAATTTTACCACGGTGTTCCTTGGCACAAAAGGAAGGCTAGGGTGGGTTTTTGTCATTTTGGCCCCTCCCGTTTTCAAAAAGGGCAAAATTGGATGTTTTCACATATTTGGCTCTAGAATATTTATTATTTAATGGATTTTGATGGGATTTCTTTCAGTGTGTTCCTAATTAAATTTCCTTTCAGCAGTATGGAACAGATTTTACGTGGCATGTACCTCTCACGAGATAAATGGGGCCCAAAAGGGGAGATTTTCAAAATTTTCATTATTTTTATTTTTAGTCAAATTTTGATGCAGTTTTTTAATGGATTCTTTTTAAAAGTAAACATAGAGCTGCACCATCAGATTTTTTGACAACTTGTTTATTTTCCGAGCTATGAGGGGCTGTATCGGGACAAACTTGCAAATTTTCAGGTTACCTAAAATTTTTATTTTTCATCGGATTTCAATAGGATTTTTTTCTGAAAATTCCTCTTGATATAAGCTTTCAGTAGTATGCCAACCAATTTGGCGTAGCTCTTTCTGTTTTTGAGCTACAATGGGTTAAATGGGCCAAAATTGCAATTTTTCGAAATAATTGAAATCTTTTATTTTTCATCAGATTTCATTTGATTTTTCTTTGTTTGTTTTGGAGCCCTCTTGTTGTAATCTTTGGTAGTATGTCAAAAGATAGCTCTTACTTTAGCTATAAGGGGATAAAGTGGTTGCAATTGCAATTTTCAAAATATGTAAAATCTTTTTTTCTACCTGATTTTAATGGGGTTCCTTTCTTCGTATAATTAAAGTAGTTTGTTGACCACTTTGACATACCTCTTAAAATTTCCGATGTAAATAAGGAATCAAAAGGGATAATTTTTATTTAGTATGTGTGCAGCTATTAACTGGGTCAAGCTCTTTATTGTGTCAATTTAATTCTTTATATGTGTCCTCATTCATTTTGAATCACACTTGTTCAAATTTTAGTGTTCGACATGCTGCGGTCGTATCATGCTGCGCTCTGCGTAGCCCTTTATTTTACAACTGAAGAATTGAATATTTTCAGACTTCTCTCAATGGTTATTGAATTCGTGAGATTTCTGTTTGTTTCAGTTGACTGTGTGGATATTGCCGACATGAGACACATAATTTCTAAATTTAGAAGTAGATATATTGAAACAAACAAAACATCTGCTCCATGTACATATGTTTGTAATATTTTCTTTTTGCTTTTTTTTTTGTATGACTTGCAATATATTTATTATAATGACCCTTTACATTTATAATGTTAACAACGATATAGCTAAAATACCGCTTAGAACAACAACAATCAATCAATCTTGAGTACCCGATGAAACACCAGTTTTTGTGATGGTTTACTGCAATACACATAGAATAATACCCCAGTATTGTTTGGTGATGAACCAAAAATTCTCCTTTGTTGAAAGATGAACTGAAGCTTTACAACTAAACAATACCTATTGTAGAAGTGTGAATCTGCCTTAGGGCATTCTATTGTCAATCGACTCTTGATTAAATTACCTATGGAAAAAAATTCCTTCCTTGGTCAAGAATTTTGTGGCAACTTATTCTAATGTCATTTAATGATTGCTCAATAATGACTTAATGATGAAATATAAAAGACTTGACCATTAGGGAAATAATTTCACCATTAAGTCATTATTTAGCAATCATTAAATGACAAAACAATAAGTTGCAACAAACTTCTTGACCAAGGAAGGAAATTTTTTCCATAGGTAATTTAATCAAGAGTCGATTGACAATAAAATGCCCTAAAGCAGATTCACACTTCTACAATAGGTATTGTTTAGTTGTAAAGCTTCAGTTCATCTTTCAACAAAGGAGAATTTTTGGTTCATCATCTAACAATATTGGGGTATTATTCTATGTGTATCGCAATAAAACTATAAATGATTTACGTTTATGGTCTGATGATGTTCTGTTCCGATCGTTTTTCATTATTTCCGTTCGGTTTTGCGTATCTCTCTATTGCCCATTTCTGAACAGTTTCAGCACTATTTTTGGTAGATGCACAAGTAAATGACGAAAAACTTGACGAAGTATACCCTACCGCTGGCTTTTGCTAGTGCCGGTACCAAGTCCGGCTGTCCCGAGTTCCTATCGTTATTTACGTTTGTCTTTTGTCTAATTTGTGTTTTTCCTGTGTAGTTCCTTTGCAGACATGTAATTATAATTTTCAGTCATTGTAGGTGTTTCCTGTTGTCCCCTTTATTTCCTTTGAATTTTAAGAGCTAAGTATTGTAATTTTCATGACACCAAATCTATACGAGATTTCAATGTACATGATTCCGATGCGAAAACTGTGAGCACTATACCAGTTGGAACATTCTTCAATCAAGGGATAGTCAACATTTTCCCTTTGTTTTATTCATCATTCATGAGACTGGTAACACGGCAATCGATTTTATCATATCTCATTTAATTCAAAATATGGTTAAAATTTATTTAAATACACACATCACATTGATTATTACTTCTCTATATAACTGGATAAAACAGGAAGAGTATCATGTCTCTCAGCCACGCTTGAATTTTTAATTGACAATATATTTGTTGAATTCGGAGGACACGTTTTCCAACAAACAATCGGAAAAAATGGGGACTTCTGGCTTCATTTGTGTTCAAAGGTCCATAAAAGGGCTAGCTCAGAGGAAACAAAAATATCTAGCAAGATTCTATAATTTCAGTTATCGTTATTATATGTAGATGATGTTTTATCTCTTAACAATCCTCAATTTAAGGATTATCTCCATCTCATCTACCCAAATGAACTGGAAATTAAAAAGACAACTGTTACACCAACATCAGAATCCCTCCTTGTTTTTACCTTTTTAATTGACAATACGGGACACTTAAATTCCAAACTTTATGTCTAATGGGTTGACTTTGACTTCCCAATTGTGAACTTTCCATTATACCCACATTTCCAGCATATGTAGTCTAAATTTCACAACTCATTCGCTGCTAACGTGCAATTGTCGTAGGTCAACTGAGCGAAATTACTCAAAAGCTAATTATAGCCAGCATTATGTTCAATTAATGTCAATATTGTCACTCAACAAGTTTTATGGTCGTCATCACGATTTGACGGAGCATTTCAATGTGTCTGTATCTGAGATGAAGATGGAATCTTTCAATAGATCCAGAGTAATAACTGTATTTACACATACCGAATTTGACATTACACTGGACTTTTCGCTTACAGTGGGACCTTTGTAACTAATGAAGCAGGCCATGCTTACCCTTCCGGAGCACCTGATGACCCTCATATCTTTTTGTGTTTTTTAAGGGTTTACACCGTTTGTGTTTCATTTTTTTGTGGCGTTTTTATTATGTTCTGCTTGTTTCGTCTTCGTCATTTGCATTCTCTGTCTGTATGTGATCCGTATATTGTCATATATTCTGGATTTATGATTTTTGGTTTTTGCTTCGGTATTCATTTTTAAATTGTATCATTTAATTTATCCAAGAATATCGAATACATGGTAAAAACTTTATATTCATTTTAAATTATTATGATCCATATGAAAGTCGAGAGTGTAAAATGAGCATATTTGAAAAATATGTGAAAAATCGACAAATCACACCACAGGTCTCAAAGATATTGAAGCTGAAACCCCATTTGATGCCTTGAAAAAATTATCATCTCTTCAGTATAATGGACTTTGGTCCGACCTTCCACGGTAAGACGTATTTTGTAGCAGAAATATTGCAAAGGGAGAATTACATACACAATCTTGTACTGGGGTGGGTCAACATGTTTGTTGATTGCAATATCTGTACGACGAGATTCCAAGATCACACTTAGAGTGAAATTTAAGTTGACAATATAATGTTGTTGTCATTTGGGAAGCAGATAATCTGTTGTCATCCGGGAAACAAATATGTCTTAATCAAATAAACGTCCGTCCGAATTAAAAAATTAAAAATTAAAGTAGATCATTTTATTTAATACTTCGCAGCACGGGCTGCAAAAAGTCTATCTACATTAAATGCTGAGACATACTTTTTTCGGGGCCTGGATCGTGCTATTTGTCTGTACTTATTTAACACATTTTGATGAATGTGTCGAGAATTTGCATACACGATGTTAGCATCAGTTATTAGCTAAAACGATATCTCTGTCAATGCTTACAAATTTATTTTTAATGATAATGATAAAGTGTCTTTATTATATAAAGTTCCTTTGGTTCCAGTAACAGGGATGAAAGCGTAAGTAATTTTTACAGAAAGAATTCGGTATATATCGTGTTTAAGTCGAAAATCCTACAGGTACGTTTACAGTCCAATATTTCTATTCATTGTATGGCATCTTGAAAATATTTTGCCAGGTTTATGTTACTTATCTGTTACATCGTTTCTAAAAATCTTAATCAGTTCAGTTATGATAACATTAAACTATTCATTTTAACTATGAGTCTATAATAATCATGCAATGCTTCTACCTACAATTAGCCTTTAATAAGCCTACTATATGCTAACAAGAAGTATGATGAATTATTCATAATATAACATATAACAGGTAGCCACTATCACACTATCACCAAACGGTACTGATACAGTTGTAAATGTGTCTGTTTTGTCATTCCATAAACACCGGCTTCCGATTGAAATAGTCCCTTTGTCTTGTACAATAGACAGGTGTACTACAATCCTAAAACGTGTATGAGAGAACTCAGCTTTCAGTCTGTATTTTATATCATCACAGAGTCTGGTACAAACAAACCCTCTTCCTTCAGAATCTAAGAAATCATCGTCCTCACAGGTAACCATTTCTGTGATAGCACTGTTCATAATGTTCTTTACAGCTGTTATAGAAATGTTTGAATCTGGTTCCAACTTGTACGTATTTTCATATTTAATTTTCACATCGTCGTTTGTTTCTGTCTTACTGCTTTCGTCATCTCTTTTGATTGGTGGCGATTTCATAACAGACTTAACTAAATTGGTGAGTCTGGTGAGTTTTGGTAAGCGTGTTTCGGCCATCTTGGCGTTTTGAGATATAAACAAGGTACAACACTTTCAAGACCACTTAATTTACAGATCATTAAGTATTCAAGTATTTAAAAAATTACATTATTTGTTTTTTGTGTGAAAGTTAGATTTACACGATAATATTGGAAAGTGTTCAACCGTCCCTTTGTTTGTACCAGCTCTATTCTTTTTCTTAAGCTGTAAAGACTTTCATACTAGACAATGAGAAATTCTTTTTTTTTATTTTTCGGCTGATGATTTTTTCACACTTAAATTTACTTATCTTGAAGTTATTGTTGTGTACGCTCAGTTTCCTTTTCCATTAATACAAACTATATATCAATAAAAGTATAAATGTTTATTAAACACCCCAAAAATATTTCCATGTAGAACTTAGCAATGCATAATACAATTTAATAATATTTTGACAACATAATCCACTTAATCTTGGTGTATATCATTGTTATAATATCGCAATATACATGATTCTTTAAACACAGGGTGATATCATATACACGCACTTTCAAACCTATAGTCTTAAGTTTTGACTCGGACCATTGGTATCGAATACATTCATTTTTGGTAGGAAATTACGGATATGTTGTCACCGATTTATATCTTTCTTGTATTGCCCTAATGTTAATCAATCCAGGTATATCAATTTTTGCTTAAAGCAACACTAAAATCTTTTAAGGACTTTTTAGTTTCATAGCAAGCATAACTACAAGACCTACTAAGTGTTTTAAAACGGATTGGAATGTCCCTGTTTGTTTTTTTTTTGTTTTGCTTTAATCAAAATTTTTTGGTCTTGTTTCGGTTTCCGATAATTTTTGGTGTAGTTGACAGCCCATGTAATATTTTTTGATTAAGTGTACAACCGATTCCATATCTGTCGTTATAGTGTACAACCAGTGCCATATCTTTTGGTCTAGCTCACAACCGATGTAATTTTTTTTTCTTTAAGTGATTAGTTGACAATCGATGCCGTATTTTTGTGCTGCATGCACCCAGTGCAAGATCGACACATAGGAATCACTATTCGTTGTCTGGCATCCGTCCGTCGGTCCAACTATCTGTATGGCTCCAGAGTTTTCACATTATTCAAACCTCCTTCAAAACCGCTTGGTGCTTTTCAACCAGTCTTGCAGGAATACCTCAGTATATATACATCGTATTGTAGCTGTACACCATGGATTTTGCTTTCCCTTTAATGATGTTTTCCCTGATTTCAAGTTATCCTTGGACTTTGTTATTTTAGGTTATTGGAGTCTTAAGAGTATGCCTCCATTTTCCACATCTCCTCCTAAACCGCTTAGTACTTTCAAATGAATTTGCAACAATGCTTCAGTATTTAATGTAGATGCGCATCATGCATTTAGTTTTTAAAAATCATACAATTTGTTTTTGTGTGAAAGTTAGTTTGTCAGTTAGACAATTATTAATCTTTCTTCCAGATTTTGAGGTATCTTTGGACTTTATCAAAAGCTTATTGGGGTCTTCAGGGCATGCTTCCATTATACGCAACTCCTCCAAAACCTCTTGGTACTTTACAACCAAACTTGTAAGAAAACTTCAGTTTCGTAGATGTGCACTATGCACTTTGTTTTCCCGTATTTTTATTTTTTCCAGATCTTAGAGCTTTCATTAAACTTTGCCATTTTTTGCATTCTCAGAGCCTCAAGAGTATACCTCCATTATCCACAACTCCTCTTAAACGCCTTGGTACTTTTAAACGAAACTTTTAGGAATGTTTTGACAAATATTGCAGTTGAGCACCATGCATTTTGTTTTTCTTTAGTTTTCTTTTTTTTCCTGATCATTGGATTTTGTCATTTTTGGTTGTCAAGTTATAGGTATGCCTCCACTAATATCTGCAACTCCTCCTAAATGGCTGTGCATTTTCTACGAAACTTGGAGGAAGCCTTTCAGTATTTAATGTGGGTGTGCATGATATATTTTGTTTATATTTTCCTTCATTTTCAGGCCTTTATTATACTTTGGCATTATTACAAACAGGAATTCTTCTATGTAGATAGTGCAGGCTACACAAATGTTCCATGGAACACCCATGCATTTCATGTCTAGTATTTAACCTGTATTTAACCGATGCGAAACATTTTGGTCTAGTGCACAACAAACGGCATATGTTTCTGGCTAATGCACAACCTATGACATATGATTCGGTCTAAGGCACAACCGTTGCCATTTGTTTTGGTCTAGTGCACAGCCACTGCCACATGTTTTGATATAGTTTATTTTCCTCCATTTTCAAGCCTGTACTATACTTTGTCATTATACTAGAAACACAGGAATTTTTCAATGTAGATAGTACAGGCTACACAAATGTTCCGTGGAACATCCATGCATTTTTCGGTCTAGTATTTAACCGATGCGAAACACTTAGGTCTAGTGCATAACAAACGGCATATGTTTCCATATGTTTCGGATTGCACAAACTTTGTTTGGTCAAGTGCACAGCGAGTGACACATGTTTGTTCTTGTTTAGAAGCGATGCCATATGTGTTGGTTAATCGCACAAACGATGTCATATTTTTTGGTCTACTACATAACCGAAGCAATAGTATTTGGTCTAGAGCACTACCAATGCCTTATTTAACCAAAGTCATATTTTTTGCCTCATGTAGAACCGATGCCATATCTCCTGGTCAAATGCACAATCAATGACATATACTTTGGTATATTGTACAACCGATGCCATTTGGGGGATTGGGTTGGGGGCTAGTGCATATGCCGTTTGTTGTTCCTGTTCAGAACGGCGTTTTACATTTCCGCAAATTGGTATTACGTTTCCTGAAAAAAGTATTACTTTTCCAGAAAAAATGTTTACGTTTCCGGAAAAATATATATATTATATTTCCAGAAAAAAAATTACCCCCCCTTAAAAAAAAATTACCTTTGTAAAATATTTTTTTACATTTTTACCACAATTAAAATTTTTATGAACCATTCAACAATTAAAAGAAAATAACAATAATAAATGAAGATCACGACGTGATTCAATAAATTTTGAACGTTTCTTCCTTTTTAGGCCTGCAAATTTGGCCGTTGCTGTTCTTTTAGTATTTTTTGCACTAACGGATCAGGTACGATACTTAAAAATAAGACGAACCATGATAACCCACACATTATTATTGTTTTGATGCTTTTTTTCATAAATTCATTTTGGTGGGTTAAAAAGTTGGGCATCTTTGACCTTTAGGAGCACTTTATACTCCCAAAGCGAATATTTTTCAAAATTTTTACTGGATTTATCATTGAATCAAACAATGAAGGGATGTCTTACCAAAGCATATCCCAATATTATGGACCCACCTAGTACATTTCTGCACAATATTGACGATAATTTTGTGTGGAACATCTTTTTGGCCATTATTAGATATATTAAAATAGTTATGAAAGCTACCTTATGAAGCAGGTAAATTTTCGGAAACGTAATACATGAAAATTTCCGGAAACGTAAACTTTTAAATTGCGGAAACGTAATAATTAACATTTGAAAAATTTCCGAAAAAGTAATGCGCCCGTTCAGACTGACCCTATATTGTTTTGATCGCACAAACGTTGTCATATTTTTTTAGTCTAGTACATAACCAAAGCAATAGTGTTTGAATCCAAAGCACTTCCAATGCCTTATTTTTGGTCTAGTGCATAACCGATGTAATATTTGTTGGTCCAATGCACAACCGATGTAAAGGTTTTTGGTTAAGTCTTCAACCGTCATATCTTTCAGTCTAGTGTGCAACCCGTCCGTGCCATATCTTTTGGTCCAATACACAACTGATGTAATATTAATGTGGTAAGTATGCATCGGATGGCGAATTTTTGTCTAGTGAACAAGCGAGGCCATGCATTTTGGTCAACTGTACAACCAATGCCATATAGTTTTGTCAAATGTACAATCAATGGCATATTCTTTGGTCTAGTGCACAACTGATGCCATTTTTGGTCTAGTGCAAAGCCAATGTCATATGTTTTGGTCTAGAGCACAACCGATGTAATATATATTGGTCTAGTACCGAAACGATGCCATAATTTTGGGTTTAGTCATGCGAGATGCAAAAATAATATTTTTGGTATCTTTCGCCGTTTATTTGCAAAGTAATTGTTTTACCCATTAATGTTTAATTCTGTCAGTATACCTACCAAAACATTGCAAATATAACATTTAAAATGTAAAACTTATTCAAAGTATACTGCATAACATGTTGATACAATAACACTATCACCAAATGGCATTGAAATAGTCATATGATTGTCAGTGGCGTCATTCCATAAACATCTACTTCCTATAGAGAATGTAGCCGTCTCCTGTACTATAGACACATGTACTATAAACTTATAACGTGTATCTGTATATTCTGCTTTAATCCTTTGTCTAATATCGTCTGTTAATTTTGTACAAATAAATCCACGACCTTCTGTATCTAGAAAATTGTCATCTTCTCCAGCTATCAGTTCTTTCACAGCCTGCTTCATAGTATTCCGAATGACGTTTTCAGACGGTAGTTTATCAGGTTCCATCTTGTATGTATTTTCGTATTTACTTTTTTGTTCATCGGTAGAGTCTGTTCTACTTTCGTCATCTCTACGAAAACTCATTGGAGTTCCACTTTTCACAGCAGCCCTGAACATAGCCTGTCGACTCTGTCGTTGTAAATGTGGTTTTTCCATTTTCAAACCAGAGCAGTTAAATTGATGAACGTTTCTTCTTTTAATGCAATACTTAGATATTCACTTATATTATTGTCAGCTATGTAAAATAAAATTAGAAATTTCCTTATATTGACAGAAGCATTCACTCAAAACTTTTCAGCTATTGTTTCTTTCTTGACAACATATTTTAACACTGTGGGTGAATAAGCACAACATATAACTTGCCAAATGTCACCAAGTATCGAGTTTTCAATGTTTGAAAGTACTTTTAACAATGAATTATTAATACATATTTGTTTTATTATTATTTTCGAAGAATATATACTATAAAGAAATCAGCAAAGATCAATTTTGGAGATATTTATACCGATAAAGGTTAAATGTTATGACAATAAGAGCCATTATCAGCATAAGAAAAGTTTTTTTTTGCAAAAATAATGCACAGCATATCAATATATCAAAGAATTTCAGCTAGTATAGTTACTATTACAACACACAAGAAGTATTCGACGTCTATATTTACCCAAGGTTAATTTAAATTGTAATCAAACTGTTTAAGAGTCAATGATATGTTTGATTACATTGGTCAAACCGGAATCATTTCTATGCACAGTTTCCTTTTTTGTATTTAACATGATGATATTTTCACTGTTTATTTCTTCAGAAGTTGTTAATCTAAAACAATTTCTCGTGATAACAACTCCCATTTTTTTCTTGAAGTGTTTAAGTGGAGATTATTGAGAAATCAATCGTTGGAATGAATACAGAAAAGATATACATTTGATAGAGTTCGGTTGCTTACAAATAGGCTACTTAAGCAAGGGTATGTTATCCATAACTTGAAGTCATCACTTCAGAAGCTCTCACATAACTGCATTATTATTATTTTGTTACAACACAAGAATGAAAGATGGTGCAATTTTACATATATTATCAAAATCAAATAACAAACATAACAAAAATTAATACAGTGTCTTGTTTAAACAAGAGGTGACTCAGAAATGTATCACCTGTTTTTATGCATGTGTCAACCCACACAGAACAAACCGAATGGGGATAATCGGCAAAAAATATCCATATCCTCTTAGAACTATTTAAGGATGTAAACTTTATTTTAAGATACTAGTTTTATACCCATAATCAAATTAAACTAGAGGCTCTCAAGAATAACGGCAGCCATGTTATTTAGTCCTCGGACTAATCAAACAAAATTTTGAATCTTGATACCCTGGTAATGATTCGGGCAAAGTTTAGTTGTTGTCCCTTGTCTATGACCTTAACGGTCTACTTGTTCCTATTGTGTAACCAATTTAGCAATTTCATTTACCTATAGATGTTATAAAGTTGCTCAAGAGCAACATATATTGTAAAAAAAATTTTGGAGACTTGCTATTGTTAACTAATCTAAACAATGATGGTCCTTTTGAATTTTCCAACAATTCTATTGTATATCAATCTGTAATGGCCTGGGGAGGTTTTACCTTGATCTGTTGATGAAAATAGGAACTATATAAAGAGTTTATATAGTCACTGAAAAAGAAGGTACTAAATGAATTTATTTAAAAATAACACCATTATAAGAATAAATATTGCTATATGCATAATGTAGAGAGGGATTTTAATTTTTTTTTTCATAAAAGGAAATCTTATAATTGAGTTAATTTCTCTTTGTTATATTACATGTAAAGGTAAGTTTTCAAGGTAAAACCTCCCCAGGCCATTACAGATTGATATACAATAGAATGTTGGAAAATTCAAAAGGACCATCATTGTTTAGATTAGTTAACAATAGCAGTCTACAAAATTTTTTTTTAAAATATATGTTGGTCTGTTAGTATTGCTCTTGAACAACTTTATAACATCTATAGGTAAATGAAATTGCTAAATTGGTTACACAATAGGAACAGGTAGACCGTTAAGGTCATAGACAAGGGACAATAAAATCGGCCCAGCGGTTTCAGAGGAGAAGATTTTTTTTTTAGAAGTTGACGGCGGACGGACGTACGAACGCCGACGGACGCCAAGTGATGGCAATATCTCACCTGGCCTTGTAGGCCAGGTGAGCTAAAAAGGAAAGAACATGGTGAACTTCATTTCAGGTTTTTGTCTGTTAGGAATTGCTTAAATGTCATCAAATGAGTCTATAGCTTGTTATGGAATGTTCTGTCATTCGTGGATATTTTCCACCAGACTAGTTTACCATTTTCAAGGTTACACATCTACCAAAAAGCTTTTAGTAAAAAAATAATGCTTTACTTCGGCTGATATGCGTAGGAAACCAAACTTGTTTTAAAATATGAAAGTTGCTATAATACCTGAATCTTGTTCTTCAACATTTGTTTATGGTTCCTATCGTTCAAATAAAAAATGAAAGGATATGGAGTAAATGCGCATGAGACAAAGTCTCTACAAATACATGGTAAAACCACGTAATTCAACAACGCTTATATTATTGCTTTTCATCTTGAAGTGATGAAGTCACCATGAGGCTTTCAAAAATGAAACGTCTTAAAAATAAATAAATAAATAAAATCCAAGAAGTAGCGACTAATATACCGGTCGTACAAGGCGACAAATTAAGAAAACAAGGAGAGGGTCTCTAATCAGCACACCCATTTAAAAATGATCATGCGACATAAGAATAAAATAAAATTAGTAGAAATTGGTCACTTCTTTACAGCTGATTGCTTCTTCAAGTAATATATGTATTGGTAAAAGGAGTTTGCTGAAATTTGATTGTACATACTAGACTAAGTGAAAAGAAATCGGACAAATGGAATGTGGAATCCCCAAGATAGACAATTTGTCTTGAGAACTTACACAATCATGATAAATTGTTTACAGAATCAGAAGTCACTGTAGAACACTTTCACTATATATCAATTCAGTCATAGCAACACATTATGTATTGCCGCATTCTTTAACAAGCTTAACTTTAAATCACTTTGCTCTATGGCCCCATAACAATATCATGCAATAAATATATATCAGTATGCTGTTGAATTAATATGTGATATCGTGTGATCCAAGATTAAAGAAATATATTGAAGGCAACCCAGGCTGATTATATTAATAAGAATATCCAAAACCATGCAGTGTTACTTGGTTGTAAAAGGATGTAAATCAAACCTATTTAGGGTGGTACGGGGGTCTAAAAATTGTCAGATAGAATTTTCTGATACTTTGGTGACTTACGCTTTGTTATTAGGCCGGTTTAACGCTACCGCAAGCTTTAACTGAAGCCGGTCCAAAGTCTGTCCCGAGTTCCTATCGTTATTAACGCTGGTCTTTTGTTTTTTATTTGTGTTTTTTTTCTTACGCAGTTCCTGTGTACATTTTAAGTGTTTCCTGTTATCTTTTTTTGTTCTATACAAAAAGAAAAAAGGGGGAGGGGTCACCGGCATGAAATCTGTCATCCAAAAACCAGTTTTTTTGTTAAAATGGTATGGAAAATTAGTAAATGTTAACAAAATTTTAATTTATCTTAGTTACATACAGTGACTTTGTGGAAAGAGCAAAAGCACTGTCACAAAAACTGCTGAGTCAGGGATATGTTCAGCCTTTGTTACTTTCGTCCCTTCAGAAATTCTATGGCCGTCACCACGACATCATAGATAGATATGAAATGTCAGTGTCACAAATAAAAACTGACATTTTCAGCTAGATTTGCGTCTTCCCTGATTTGACATTACCGGTTTCGACTTTACCCTGAATTGACCCACTGACAGTGTGACGGGTGCTGTGCACAGAGCAGGACATGCTTACCCTTCCGGACCACCTGATGTCGCTCTCGGTTTTTATGGGAGTTCACACTGTCAGTGCTTTAGTTTTTTGTGTTGTCCTGTTAAATTTTAGTTTTGTCTTCGTCAGTGATGTTTGTGGTACCGATTTGTCCCTGTCCGTGTTTGACTACTAAAGTTATTACAAAAGCTTTTCAAAATTTCACCTTGGTACTGTTTGAGGGTTAGAGAAGTTACATGTTCCATGGTTCTCAATTGGTTTTGTCTCAGGGTTAGAAAATGACAATAACCAATCAGTTACCTAACATATCCTTCAAAACATGCCTCACTGACTGTGTGACGGGTGTTGTGTGCAGAGCAGGACATGCTTACTCTTCCGGGGCACCTGATGTCACTCTTGTTTATTGAGAGTTCACACTGTTAGTGCTTTAGTTTTTTGTGTTGTATATGTAACGTTCGAGTGTTTTGTAGGCATGTGGTGTCTTTGGTCTTCCGTCTTTTGGTGTTCTTGATTTTGCCTTGTCTCTGGACTTTGATTTGTGTAATCTTGTGCTTTGTTCCTTCGGTATTCTACTGCCGTTGTTTTACATCAGATAGAATTTTTTTAAATTTAGTAAATAATAGCTAATTTACTTTCTTCGATTTGCATGCAAAATATTTTGGGGTCAACGAACTAATTTTCTGAATAAATGGTAAAAAACTGATTTTTTTCCTATTATTTCTATACAAATTACCTGCTCTAAAACAGGAGTTTGCTGAAAAGGTTTGAAAGTCTGCATGGTAATCCAATAAAGTGGCATTAACTATCATAAGAAATAGTGAATTCCATTTTCTCTCAAATGATGCGCAGTTTTAAAAGACATTGTGAATTCAATTTTCTCTCCAATGATGCGCAGTTTTAAACTCCCGTACTACCTTAATGAAAAACTCTAAATGCTGAATTTAATTTGTTAAGATGAAACCAAACAATAGGAATGATGAATTCGATGTGAGGCTACCAGGAAATCTACGAAATAATGACGAGAAAGTGTTTCAGCGTAACAAATGCAAAATGACATTCAGATAATGCAAGTTATCATTAATTGGCAACATAAAATTAGTTGGAAATGTCGTGTTCCTTGACAAATACATGTCTTTCATGATCTTGGGCAAGATATTTGTATCTTTCTACCATTTTAAAGAACAATCTGATAAGTCAATGTTATACATATTTGAGTAATATATGGGAACAGAATTAAAAAAGAAATAGACCAGTTTACGTAAAAGATCTTTTGAGTTTATAAAGAATTCACATGTAATTGATACCACTAGTAGGGAAATCCTCTTCTCCTTCTCCAACAGTAGACAGAATATCTGTAGAATAACGAGAAGAAACTGATATGTATCTTTTTTGTATAGAATTTTATGTAGTAGGTACTCAATACATCCATGTTCATCTTTAAGGTGGATTCCAAATGAGAAAAGGACTGATCTATGATTTTTTTTATATTGCGTCATTTGTTATTTGATTGGATTGCCCATTTCACTGTCAAGTTCATTCATTAAACAATCTATATAAGATGTTTAAAGCATAAATATCTAAAACATGAAGACCAAAAGAAATCTGAAAGAGCCCAATGTAGATATAAAAAAAAAAATCACAATTTCGCCATTACAAGCTGACAAGGTCGCACCTTGTCTCTGAACTAGCGGTTAGTTATTTCACCCCTCACCCGATCTGTCAGAAGCTGGAACCTTTCTTGTTGGTTAAAAACCTTTCACTAAGCAAGAGGAGGGCTTTCAAATTGTGGGAAGGTTCAACAGACAAAAGAGATTCTAGTACGAAGTAATTGTGTACCGCTTTTTGGTTGATCTTTTTCTTCAATTGTTTGAAGCAGTTTTTACCGGGGCTACTAAAACAAAAGCAAAAGAATTTAGTCATTTGATTTTAGCTTTCGCTCAATTAAGGGATATTTCATCTATCTCAGCGAGCTTGATATTATGAAGACTAATTATATATCTACTTCTGTAACATGCCTATATCATTTGTCTTATATCGCAGAGATAGAGAAGATGGAGGTTTGAAACCAAACCAGACAACTTTAAATTCAAAATCATAAACATTTTCAAAGAAAAAGGGAAAAGTCTTAAAAGGGTACTAAGCCGTCGACACATATGATGTGTCAGTGTCACGAAATTGAAACGACATTTTCATATTTATTTTACGCTTACAAGGGTTGAATATCACCGTTTTGGACTTGACCCTGGATAGACTCGCTGATAGTGATCTGGTACCGTGCATGGTTATTCTTCCGGCCAGAGCACCTGATGTCAGTCTCGCTTTTTAAGAGATTTATGAACGAAGTTTTAGTTTTCGAGTTTGATCTGATTTTCATATTTCGTTGATTGTTTTCCATTCTTTGCTTCGGACTTTTGTTGTCACTTTTATTTGTATTTTGATTTTTGTAATTTACGCGTTCTTGTTGTATATAGATAACGGCAACGTGGATAGTAATCTAGAGTTCTTAGAGACAATATATCTATTGTTAAAGACGAATTTCAAAATTATTGTGAAGAGGCTTATTGTATCAGTGGTGTCTATTAGATGTGGATTCTAAAAAATTCCAAAGATCTTTTTTTTTTTAAATCTGAAAAATTCATTATAATAATTTTGCCACAGCAAAACATGATTTTTCTACTCTGAAAACCGATTATATTTGAAAACTTACAATATCTTAATTTAAGAAAATTTGGTTAAAACCTAAGGAGAATTTCACTCTTGCATAGCTCAGTCCTTAGCTGATTTTGGTTTCCTATTTAGATCCTGTTTGAAATTTGTTCTCTATCAGCCTTTACCTATATTTTAGTACATTGATTTCCAAATGTTTTGATTTGATCTGCACTGAGGAGACATAAATTGTCGAATTGCGCATATGCAGAAAGTAACTTCATAGTAACTTCGGTATTTTTTCATTGTTACCACTGGGTCGATGCCACTGGTGGTGGACTGTTAGTCCCCGAGGGTATTCACCAACCCAGTAGCCAGTACTTCAGTGCTGACCCGAAAACCAATTATATTTGAAAACTTGCAATTCCTTAATTTAAGAATATTTTGTTAAAACCTAGGGAGAATCTCCCTCTTGCATTGCTCTGTCCTTAGCTGATCTTGGCTTTTCTATTTAGATCCTTTTGGTAATGGGTTCTCTATCAGCTTTTACCTATATTTTGGTATATTGATTTCCAAATGTTTAGATTTGATCTGCACTGAGGAGACATAAATTGTCGAAATGCGCATATGCAGAAAGTAAATTCACAGTAACTTCGGTATTTTGTTATCTGTAAACCTCCATTCCCTACTACTGATAGATTAAATCTGCGATATATTGATGATGATCTTACACTCACCAAAATGCATTTTAATGTATTCGTCATGGTCAATTTGAAATAAAAAACACTTTAGAAACAAAATATTTCGGCATTTAGAATTGATAAATATGGACGACTCAAAACTAAAAATACAAAACATGATGATTTTAACTTTCCGATCGTTAATTTCCCATTCACTTTGTGATAACATCTCATTTGCACCTGCATACGGCGGATATATATGTCAGCTGAAATTATATGCTAGAGCATTTTGCTAGAACATTTTCACAAAACAAGCACTTTCCAAAAAGATGTTTATAGAAAATTGAAATTTGGAGACGCTTAGAATTTGTGCAAGCATTAAAGTAGACGCTGGTCCTGTCAACGCACGAAGTCTCAACCTCAGGGATGTTCATGTAATTTCTCACATAGTTTTAATTTACTAATGAGACATAGATTACGAGGCATGAATATCGGTATACTACAGTTCCTTGTACTTTACAAAGAATTATAAAAGGTAAATTACGTTTTGTATCCAGTAATAAACTGGCATCATAAATAAACATATGTAATCAACGATTACAAAGTTCGCCTCGTTATGGCACATGGACACAATTCGGTCAGGGTGCTCATTTACCATCCCTTATGCATGTATACAAAGGCTAGATGATCTTATGATGTACAGTTATCGAGGCGTGAATTCGGACATAAACGGAAAAGTGACCTAATTTTGCCTGAATTCTGACCTGCTGCCAAAGATGCATGCACATGCAAGGTTAGATGATCCTACCATGTACAATTATTTAAATCTGAACTCGGACGCAAACTGATGTAAGTCAATCATGCGGAAAATAAAGGTCAAAGTGACCTAATTTTGCCTGGATGCTGACCTACCCCAAAAGATGCATGCACATGCAAGGTTAGATGATCCTACCATGTACAGTTCCTTAGATCTGAACTCGGACGTAAACTTGAATGTAAGTCAATCATGCGGAAAATATAGGTCAAAGTGACCTAATTTTGCCTGGATGCTGACCTACCCCCAAAGATGCATGCACATGCAAGGTTAGATGATCCTACCATGTACAGTTACTGAGATATCAACTCGGACCTTAAATTAAATGAAAGCCAGTCAAGCGGAAAATGTAGGTCAAAGAGACCTAATTTTCTTGGAGGCTGTGAGATAGCCCAAGATGCATCTGCACACAAAGTTTGATGGCACTACCCTTCATAGTTGCAGAGATATATGCCCAAATGCGGACGCGGACGTAAACGTAGACGCGGACGAGGATGCCGGGGGTACTCCAATAGTCCTCCTCAACTTCGTTGAGGCGAACTAAAAATGTAACAGACTGACACTAGTTCATTCAGTACATTAATTCCGAAATACACAAAGAAATGACACCCTAAAAAATAAGTAATATACCCACTGATAAAAATTGAGACATAAATTCGATTTTTCAAGACGACTAAAGATAATACAAATTGTTATATCTCTAAGGTTAAGACAATAGACGCTTTTGTTTAACTGTCCTTAAACATAGCCATTGAAAGATAAATATGCAGTGTAAGTGTCCTTGTGAATTTAAATTGATAACATATTGCCAATTCATAATCACTCATGTTAAAAAACTGTAAAAATGATGAAATAATTGTAGATATATACAGAGAGCAAAGGAAGCAAATTCAAACCATGAAAAAAAAAACATTCATCGAGACGTGCAAATAAGCACAGAAAACGCAGAGATGTAAAGAGGAAAGCACATGTAGAATGAACAACAACATTCATGGTAATATATACAGTGATTTGAAAATACCCTTGAACAGGGTCATGTGTAGAAATAAAGAGACATACATAAAAGCCATGAAAAAAATGTTCAAGATCAAACAAAAATGAACAGTGATAACCAAACCATGAACAAGCAGAAACATGGACATACAGAACCACGCAAAGAGCCACGAACAAGAATCGGGATATAGAGAGACGTACAAGTGATCAAGGAGAACAAAAAATGATATAAAGTCTCTGGGGTATAAAATCGTGTACAAGCATTTGGATGAAGAGGGACGAACACAGTTATGAATAAACATGAGGCTTTCACAAAAATACATGCTTAACAATAAACTAACACATGATAACCTATATGGTCTGAGGTTCCTCACTGTGTTGAAGACTGTACGTTGACCATAAGATGCTTTGTTTTGGGTCGTTTTAACCTTGAGATGGGATTTTGTCTCCTTGACACCCCATTTCCTTTCTTTATCATATAACACACACAAAACCATGAACAGAAACAAATAAATAAAGAGCAAACACGACCACATTTGAAGAAGTGATAAAAAACAACAAATTAAGGAGGTTTGCTCCTCATATTTTAAGATTTCTGTCAGATTTTCGGAATCCTCGGATTTTATCCAACTAAAAGCATTATAATTTTTTGCCCATCGACTCCCATATTTTTTATCATATTTTCATTCTATACATCTTTGTGATCATTCTGTCGAAATTATAGTAAATTCTATTATTCTGTTATACCCATTCACTGTCAAGCCATGCTAATGTTAATCCTATGAAAAATCAGGGGAGTTCGGTTTCCCGCCAAATTTTCAATCACTTACAACTAAAAAAACGAGATCATCAACCTATCATTTTTTTTCACTCAAATTATTTCTTTTTTAATTTTCTAACAAAAAATCACAATTATTTGAAATCCTATTTATTTTTATATGGAGTAGCGAACCCCCTTAAGGGATAATTATATGAAATGTGCTTTTACTCTCATTTTACAGTGCTCATTGAGTTTACTTTGTAAAGAATATAATTCATTCTACAATCAAATATAGTTACCAGGCCCTATGTATCTTTATTCTACATATGAAACTTTTATAGTATGATCGTTTTTACTTAAAAGAGTGGCTATCAAATATAAATGGCAAGTTTGACATTTGATGCTTTTATATCTAATTGCAGTAGAAATAGAAAAGTATTGTTTTCAGTTCAAGCATATACATGATTCAAGATTAATTTTATTTTCAACTCAGTTTAAATTTATGTTAGATCAATTGAAATAATTTAATTACTAAGCAGAAGTTTATTATACAAATATGCCAATAATACTATAGACTGTATTTGGGAATGAAAGATTCATTCACGTCGGAGATTTTGATTGTCACTTCAAATAAAACATAACTATCCATATTGTTTGAAAATATTCTACTACTTTAAGAAGTTGATTTTTAATTACAACAAATTACAGTTTGATATTCTTTATAACTATTTATGACCCAAGAAAAATATTTATCTGAATCATTTAATTATCATGCACTTAAAACTGTTAAATCCTTTAAAAGCATTTTGAATTATTTTTAAGTCACTGGTTTTATATGTTGAGCAAATTAATTTTTTCCCGTTTTAATTTTCAAATGCAAATTTAATTTTCAAATAACAAAAGCAACAGATTTTCAGAAATGAAATGAATTTAAAATCCTTTTGAAGCAGGTTCAATACAAAACTTAACAATAATAGCATAAAACAAAAACATAGCCTTTACACTATGACAGGACAATCGGTTAAGTATGTTTACCTTAAATCTATAAAGTTTTATAACAGAAAACAAAGACAAAACAATGAGTAGCTAATACAATTTCAAATATTACAATAACATTTAAAAATCCTTTCACAATGAATATATCTCTGTTCAGACATTTGCTATGGTCACCGTACACAATAACCAAACTATCTATTTCAGTTTGATTACACAGAATGTACGAAATAATACATCTGAATGTATATATTAATTATAACTAACAAAAGAATAAATAATTCATATCAGTCCTTTGTTCTGGAATATGTACAATACTGGGACAGAAGTATTTAATGTGATGTTGTAAAGACAAGCGTTAAAATAAATTTAATTTAAAAAGAGTTGCATTCGAACCCTCGTAAAATAACAGACAATTAAAATTGGTATTAAACATTAAAAACTAGTTTAAATTAAATTATACCATTGCATCAAATCCATGAAGCTCCTTGAAATATCCAAACGCAAGTGAACAAAAGTTCTCTTACTTTCATTCCAAGTAAACACCATAACACGCCGCAACAGCGAAAAGCGTTTTACTTTTAAAAGATGCACATGCAAAGTTGTCATTTTTGTCATCCCATATACATCTACTTCCGACTTGTACTGATTGGTGAGAATTCTGTCCCAATATAACTTGTACGACATACCTATACCGTTTCCATGGAAATTCCTTTGCTCTTTCTTTAATAACTGAAGATAATGTTGAAGCCATTGTAGGGCACATCTTTTCACTATAGTCAAATTCTGACAAATGCTTGTCCAAAATCTCTCGCATTGCTCGTTCCATAAGTCTACTTGAAAATTTATAATCGTCATTAGGCTTAAGCTGAAATGTGTTTTCTAGTCTGATGTGATCTTGGAAATATTTTCCTCTATCATGATCTGAACTGTCGGATTTACTATCAGTTCCTTTATGATCCCTTGTAGGATGGCCATGTACTTTGGTCATCCTCCCTGGTACAGTCAGTACATTTCCTCTTCTCCCCCTTCTCATATCCATTGCAGATCCTCAAATAAAACTGATCTATAGTCAATATATGATTCCAAATAAAATCAAAATTAGATAATTTTATCTAAAGCGTGTCATAAATTGATTAAATTCAACCATTCAACGTAGCTTCGTTAAATATTACTTGTGAAAAGATCTGTACCCGATAATCCAGGTTTGAAAAATTGCCGTAAAAATCATCGATTTGAATCCTCGTTCGTGATCGAAGGTAAATTTGCTGATACAAAGCGTGTTTTATGAAGTATTTATGTATGACAGCCTAAATTATATTGACTTAGTTGCAATATACACATTATCTTGTTTCAGTGAATTGTTTCTTCTTTTAAAAATCTTTCTTGTATCCAGGTGAGATAATTATTAACCAGATTATATAGATATTTTCTCCTTTAAACTATTATTGGTTTTTCGTAATTACTAGGCCTTAATTAATAAAATCTGTATTTAGTTCATTTTTCCTTTTTGAAGATATTTTTACAGGAATCAATTGAATGCTGAAATAGTTTAATGACAATTTTATGTTCAATCGACTCTAGTCTTCGTAGAATAATTGATTTGCAATATTTGAATCTCCCATCTTTACCTCCTGCTTGGAGCTTTATATTTCCCTTTCCTTCTTCATTCACTCATTTGTTTAAGTAAACAATGGAAACCAATAAAGTTTGAAAGATTCCTTTGTATACAAACTTGATTTATCAAATGTCCTCTTTTTTAATTACTTTATTTTAATTTTCTTTCGTGGGTTTTGGATTCCTAGCTAATCACATTAGGATAAGTAAGACAATAAATCAACGCCTCCATTTTTGAATAGTAAAAATACAAATAACGCATATATTACAGTTTTTTGATTAAATATGGTTACTCGTTTCTTGTCCAGATGTTTCTATGTGAACTTGTCAGGAATTGTGAAGGAAAAGTAAGTGTCACTAGTTAGGGTTACTGACGGGATTAAATAAAATTCTGTCATAGCAGGGTCACTAGCATCAACTTCAGAATTATATATTATAAATTGCTAACTTTACAGAAATATCAAAATGTAATTGAGAAAGGGGAAATGTAATATTAGGAAAATCAGATTTCAGTGAAATGTGTTTGTTACTTCTTCCATTAAAATTGCTTGCTATAAATTAGAAGCATTAAAAGAGCCAATGACATTTAGAGAAAGTGGCAGAATACTTAGTTTGCCATATACATCATAAAAAGGGAAATTCAAAACAAGTCTGGATCATGGATAGATATTAAATGCACATAGAGGCTTGCCATGAAGATATAAATACCAAAATATCGACGTTATTGTGTATTTAGTTCTGCATATGCGTATTCCGACAACTAGTAAAAAGAAGGGAAACGGGGAATGTGTCAAAGAGACAACGACCTTCAGTACAGATCAAATCAAATATTTGGAAATCCATAAACCGAAATAAGTGTAAAAGCTGATAAAAAACAAATTGCCAATACGATCTAAAGGGGAAAGACAAAATCATGTAGGGACAGAGCTATGCATGAGGGAGAAAATCCTTAGGTTTTAACAATTTTCCCCTAAATTTAGATATTGCAAGTTTTCATATAAAAATCAGTTTTCGAGCCAGCACCGAAGTACTGGTGACTGGGTTGGTGAATACCCTAGGGGACTAACAATCCACCAGCAATGGCATCGGGCAAGTGGTCATAAATAACAAAATTCCGAAGTTATACTGTGAATATATAAGGGTAGTAAATCTCTGAAGCGAATTTTCAGGGGACATGTTTCTGTAACAATTGTTTTATATGGTTAAATTTCATTCTAAAATTTGCGTGGTCAAACACAGAGATCAAACTGGGATATAGTGTGTAATTGAAGTAATTTGAGTGGATGGTTTTGGTGTATCAATTTTAAGTCATTTTAGTGAATGTTATTGATGTATTAATTTAAAGTCAATTTAGTGGATGGTTATAGTGAATTTATTTGAGGCCATTTTAGTAAATGGTTAAGTGTATTAATTTGAAGTCATTTAAGTGGATGGTATTAGTGTATTGATATTAATTTGAAGTCACTTGAGAGTTCAGACTGTTAGTGTTTTAGTTTTTATTGTTGTATTTGTAGTTTTTGCGTTTTGTGGTTGTGTAGCGTCTTTGGTCTCCCGTCTTCTGGTGTTCTTGCTTTTGCCTTGTCTCTGTGTTTTGATTTTTGTAATCTTGTTCTTTGTTCCTTCGGTATTCTACTGTCTTTGTTTTGGTGTATCAATTTGAAGTAGCTTTAGTGGATGTTAGTGTATAGATTTGAATAACAAAATACCAAAGTTACTGTTAATTTATTTTCTGCATATGCGCATTTTGACAACTTATGTCTTATCAGTGCAGATCAAACCGAAACATTTGGAAGTCCATTAACCAAAAAAAAAAGTGTAAAAGCTGATAGAGAACAAATAACCAGGGACATTTTAGTGACAATGTTATTTTTCTAAAATAAAAAAGGCAGTGTATCTAAGAAAACATTTACAATACAAAACTCTTCTATGAAACGTTATATTTATCAAAATCGGCAAATATGCTCTTTTTTCGAAAATAAAAATGGCAGTTCTATAAAGATAAAACAATTTGAAATCACAATCAAAATTGATGAAAAAATATTAAAATTCAATATTTGAAAAATAGAACAATGCAATTATGAATACTAATTATACCCCATGCAACGCAGTTCGCAGTTGTGGAGTGTATTAAGCTTTGTCTGGTTAAAGAACTGTAGAAGGGGCTTCATGAATATATCATAGTTATAAGGCAAGGTGCTCTGAGAGAGTAAACATCATCCTATCTATTTACTGTCTAGTTAAGAAAGGCTTAAAAGGTAAGTCAATCTAATGTTGTAAAAGAATTGACTTTACTTAATATAGAGACCTTATGAAATTCATAAGTGATGAGCTCTGAATGAAAAGGACTCAACCAACTCATGCTATCGATCCCGAAATTTTAATTTTTGTATCACATACGCCTGGATAAGTAGACATTTCGTTTGTATTAGAAACCACTTTACATTACCAGAACATGACACTATCGAAATGGTTTCAGTCAGTGTCAATCATTTTTCAACCCATTTTTGTTTTTTTTGTTTTGTTTTTGTTTTTATTCGGTGTTGAATGAACTTCACATTCAGTAACAGATATCTACTGGACAATGATTTTATTGCGATGATTGTTATTGAAAATGAAAGTTCTCGCAACATGTTGCTGTTATATCCACCTACAAAGAGAACGGTTATAATTTCCGGTAACATTTTTGTTGTGATCAATGAAATCGTACTCTTTGTTTTAACAGTGATTTGATTTTCATGCAAAAATATGAAAATCAGAATTATATTGTGATATGTTGTTGTGGAAAGCAGCCTTTAAGGATGGTCACTCCTCAAGTTCAGAATGTCAAGGATTTGAAATCAGTATGCTTATTTATTAGAACATCGATCATACATCATTTTAAGCAAAAAATATTGATAGGTCAGTGTACTCGTTTTTGAGATTAAAGTGCCTGAAATTTTGGCGGGAAACCGAAATCCTCTAGATTTTTCATTTACTTTACATTAAGGCAATCGACCTTTGAAATACAATGAAGATATATAAAGAATTTCATCAAATTTTGTCAGAAGTTTATTCAAGATGTATACAAACATATTTAGAAGAGAAAATTGGGGGTCAGTGTGCAAAATTTTCTAATGCATCATGATGGATAAAATATGAGAACCCCGAAAGTCAGAGACAGTTTCAAAAACCTGAGGAGTGACCATCCTTAATTCATTAATAATATCATCGAATTCTCGGAAACACACTTTGAAACTTTTATTTGTTATACACTTAATGCTGTTAATGAATTTGCATAGTCAGTCCATTCCATGATCTGGAATGGCAATCTCCATGATAATGTACAAAAAGTCACAATAGTAAAAAGATGTTTAAAATAGAACTAAGAAGCATACTCTGTCCTTATCTGATTTCACATTATTTGTTTTCTACCTACCTGAATATACTTTTTTATTTTTGGTCTTCATAAAATGTTTTGGGGTGTCTACTTCGTCAAAAATTTTCTGGAAACCCCAAAGTGATTACTAGTTCTTTCAAATAACTAGATATGGAACTTATTGTAATTAGTTTCTGCATATGGCTATTTCGACAAATTATGTTTCTTCAGTGCAGATAAAGTATAGAAATTTGGAAGACAATAAATTTAAAGATACTTAAAAGACCTTAAAAACTGATAAAGAGCATATCACCAAAATGATCTTAATTGAAATCCAAAACCAGCTAAGGACAGAGCACGAGGGAGATACTCATTAGTTTTCAACAATTTTACAAACAGTAGATATTGCAAGTTTTCAAATAAAGTCGGCTTTCGGGTCAGCACTGACTATAGGGCTGGTGAATACCCTCGAAGCCTAACAGTCCACCAGCAAAGGCATCGACCCATTGGTAACAAATAACTAAATACCCAACTTACTCTACAATTAGTTTCTGCATCTGGTCATTTTGACAAATTATGTGTCTTCAATGCAAATAAAATCTAAAAATTAGGAAGACCATATATTCAAAGATGTCTAAAAACTGATAGAGAGCAAGTCACCGAAATGATCTAAGTTAAAAGCGAAAACAAGCTAGGGACAGAGCTTTTCATAAGGGAGACACTTTTTAGTTTTCAAAAATTTTACAAAAATTAGATAAATGCAAGTTTTCAAATAAAATCGGTTTTCGGGTCAGCACCGAAGTACTGACTACCCGGCTGGTGAATACCCTAGGGCCTAGCAGTCCACCAGCAGTGGCATCGACCCAGTGGTAACAACAATGGCAACAAATAACTACATACCGAACTTACTGTAAAATTAGTTTGGCTATTTCGACAAATTATGTCTCTTCAGTGCAGATAAAATCTAAAAATTTGGAAGATCATCAATTCAAAGATGTTAAAAAATTGATAGACAGCAAATCACCAAAATGATCTAAGTTGAAAGCCAAAACTAGCTAACGACATAGCTTTGCATAAGGGGGATACTTCTTGATTTTCACTAATTTTACACATATTGGATATTGAAAGTTTGAAATAAAATCGGCTTTCGGGTCGGCACCGAAGTACTGACTATAGGGCTGGTGAATACCCTAGGGCCTTACACAGTGATTCTCAAAATTGTGACCCACATCGTAATATGACTGTCCTTGGTTAAAAAAATTGTAAAAATTACTTTTCTTTAATAAACAAAACGTTATTTTGTTTTGCCACACACTTGAAGAAAACAAATTAACCAACAGTAGCATGACACTAGCAACAATTTTGGCACAAGCTGGATTTAAACAACTGAATTTTAACTAAAATTCCATGTCGCTAGCAGAATTTAATTTTTGAGGCCGACGTCGTAATTATTGAAATCGGGTTTTTGATATTTTACAACTAACTTTTAAGACGGAAGCCACTTTGTTTTTCAGTGTATGCAACTAGAAACAGACACATTAAAGTATAAAACTCAGAAAATTTACTATTCAAGCTGTCGCTAATTTTGTATTAACAAGCGTTACCGAGAAAGCAATGCGCACAAACAAGTTATAACTTGGTGATCATTCAGGTAAAGTGGAGAAAAATGTATGTTGAGGACATCTTATGTTCAACTGGAATAGAAATGCTTTCATCGATACTGGACTTTTTTCCATATGAACTTTCATTTGTCATTTTGAAACTTGTCGCTAATAAGAAATTAACATCCGTGACCAAGGTTTGTCAGTCATGTAACATGTTTAGGGAGTTTGTTTGCAGTATATCTTAAGGGAACATACAGATATATTAGAGAAATGCAAGAATCAGTTACATGTCGGAATTTCTGTTCAGTCAGCAGTCAAAATATTAGGAGTGTCATTAACTTCCGTTACCATTAACAAGCGTGACCAAATTACTGGACACAAAATAAAAAACCCTGCTTTTCACGAATCTCAATTTAGGCATTTGTTATAATAATATTAACTCCAAAAGTGTAGAAAGACAACATTTGAAAGCAATGACGAATCGAAATTATACCCAAACTAAGGAATTTTTATGAAATTATTTGATAAGGTTGTAATATTTCCTGCAAAGTCCGATTGGGAAGGAATTTGGTCAACTGGTTAACCTACTGTAGATAATCAATGACTTTGTTCACATATTTTCATCACAAGTTGAAAAGAGCACGTTTATTGGAAAGAAAACGAACGAAACGCAAACTTTTAATTATGGCCATAAAGTAACGGATGTTAAAACTGTAACGAAAAATTATTTTGTAAGAAAATTCTTCATAGTTTCGTGAATTTTCATGAATTCTAACATTGATCATGATTTGTATTAATAGCATACAATTGTTAAATTATACAATATTCATTTGAACGTCTTTTGATGCAATGTCTAACGAAAAGATGTTTAAAAGGGGACATTTTTAAGCCTTCTCTTAAAAGGAGGAGACAAGTTAAAGTATTTTCTATTTAACAGTTAGGCACGGTGAACAATATACATGAACAATCGCAAAAATATAAAGGAATAATTAAAAGCATATCTAAAATGGAAGAGGCCTACTGTGATAGAATTGAAACTCGATTACAGAAGTTGATCGACGTTTGTAGAAATTAACATCCGTTACCAACATTTCAGGAGCACTGGTGACTTTAAATTATCCATGTTTTACGTTCCGTCGTAAAACAGAAAAACAATTATTGAATTGATACTAATTTTTGGTCTTCTTTATCTTCAGTGCTCGATTTAGCCAGAGACAAATGTTCACACAAAATGTATATGATGAATTTGATCATGTAGTAATATCTTTAGTGAAAGGGGAAACGTTCACAGAAGCAGGATTGCCAAACAGTTAATGATGAAACTTTTCCCTAAACCATGTGATCGTAACCCGAGAGACAGTCTTCCATTGAGAAATGGTCACTTAAGGAGATTTGATTCATTTAAGAGACTTTTCCAATTGCAATGATTAACATCCGTTACAATGAGATTTCGGTCTATTTCAAATTTTCATTATAATACAAACATGCTGAGGTTTAAAGTTTACAAGATTTTCGAGAACTAAAGTCATTTAAAGTTTAAAACAACCAAAGAACAGAGCGACAGCGTCGATTTATTGTAAAAATAAATATATTAAAGATCATAAAATATTGATGTATTTTTGAACATTTTTTATTATGATTTTGTATAGCGATTTTGCACAGAAAAAATTGTCTGACAATGTAAACAAATTTTTTGTTTACTGTATATGCTTGTTTTAAAAAATATCATTACATTTTCTAATGATGTTTCAGGGTATCGATGTTCAAAATCGCGTTATTGTATTACTGATAGTCTGTTTAACATCCGTTACCATGGATTTTAGGGGTTCTTCTAAAATTGCTGTATAAAAATAATTCAAAAAGATATGTGGAAGAAATTTTATAGATAGACTCAAAAATGCTAATACTTCCCGAAAAAATCATTATTTAATGTTTCTTTAATATAATATTTTTTCACATTTCTGCTGTGGAAGTGGGACACAATTTTGAGAATGACTGACAGTCCAACAGCAGAGGCATCGAACCAGTGGTAACAAATAACAAATACCCAACTTACTGTAAAATTAGTTTCTACATATGGTCATTTTGACAAATCATGTGTCAGTGCAGATAAAATCGAAAAATTTGGAAGGCCATATATTAAAAGATGTCTAAAAACTGATAGAGAGCAAATCACCGAAATGGTCTTAATTGAAAGCCAAAATTAGCTACGGACAGGGCTTTGCATAAGGGAGATACTTCTTAGTTTTCAAAAATTTTACAAAAATTAGATATTACAAGTTTTCAAATTCAAATTACAATATATCATATAATAACAAAATACCGGAACAGAATTTTCAGGAGCCAAATCTCAAGGACACAACGACAAAACAGGTGCAAACTAACCCGGTAAATATTTTACTCGTAATGATCCTGACTTGGATCAGGTATTCCAAAAGAAATGGTAGGTTAAGCCGGTTTTATGGAACCCAAACTTCCTCTTCCACAGGTTAAAATTTTATCTGCTAAGAAAGGAACAAGTTATATACTGGACTGGTTATCTGCATTACTTATATTTTATTGCGAATCGGGTAATTTGTTGAATATCTCCTTGGTGGTTGTTTTTGTTTTGTACCTTAATGTTGACCCAAATTTCACGGTGCTGGCGATAAAACTGACAAAATGAAAAGTTGAAAAAAATTACATACTGTCTTTCGCATATTGATGTTCCTTCCTTGTCTTTTAGGGATTATGTATATCAGGTGTTAGTAATCTTCTGAGTTCGGTATTGTCTTCTCTAAATAAACATAAGTTCGTGTAGTCGTGACATCTGGAGAATTTAAACTGACTTGATTTCACATTTTGTTATTCTGTTTTTAAAGAAATTTGGCAGTAATGTGGGCTTAATTTCCCATTATGCTTAGATGACCAATGCGAAGGATTAATTAAGTCAAAATTAAGTTATGTTATGCATACGTTTATAGAATAAGTACCCGTGTTGCTGATAGGATTGCATTGCAAGACTGAATTCTTCTTAACAAAATAATCGTTATGCTTATTTGAATTATTCTAGCAAAGTTGGAAATACTGAGAACATTGCATATTTAGCTGTGCTCTTATAGTCACGTTCATACTGATTAAATATCGAAAAACAGTGAAAAACTTATCTTTCAGACTTTTTTTTATTGAAATGAATATACGGGGAATGTTGTTTAGCATTCATAAATAAATATTCAGTATAATTACAGTTTCGATTATGGGTCATTCTGCAATGAATATGTACAAGAACTCGCCATTCTCCTGCTTGTCTTCATCATAATGGATTTTGTTTTTTCAAATTAATTCATATTCTTACTTGAAATGTAACAAAAGCTTAATCAATGTACCTTAATTTCCTATATATTCGTTTCTTATACACTTGGTCCTCACTCAAAATAAACTGCAAAACAAGTAGCTACGGCATATAATGTTTTATTTTGGAATTTAGAGCAAGCATACGTGTCATGAGCATCATTCCATAAGCATCTACTTCCAACTTTAATCGATGAACACTTGCTAGGTCCTATAACAACATATACAATAAATCTGTACCGTGCCCAGGGGAATATTTTCGCTCTGTCTTTGATCTGATTGGCAACAGATGTTACTAGAGCATTACACGTCATTGGATCATAAGCTGTACCGCCAATTGTCTCTTCCATTATATCTTTCATTGCTGCTTCCATTTTTGAACAGGAAAATGTTTCATCTTTGTTAGGATCTGTTCTGTAGGTATTTTCGTATTTAACTCCTCGTTTTAATGATTTCATGTCTCCAAGACTGTCCATATCAGAAGACATTGATCTTTCTCTCGAGGGAATCATCACTTTTGTTGTTGGTCCTTTCAGTTTTGTAACTTTTGCGACTGACTTCCTTCTTTTTGCCGAACTACCCTTTGATTCTCTGCGATCAGATCCAGAATCCATCATTAGGTGCTGATTGTTCTTTAATCTACCTGACAAACACCAATTCCTCAAATACTGTATATGGGAAACACCTATTTTGTCTCATAAAACATTTACTATATAAAGGACCATGTATTTTAACGTTTGTTTAGAATATGTTTCTTTTGTTTTGAACACTTATTGATCCATTTCACTAATTGACAGAATACATTGGTTTAAAGTTTTTGTATTCATGTAAAACAATATGATTTACTAATTTAAGTGTGTATCCGGAAAAAGACATTGCACTTTACGAGAAAAACATGTAAATGTATAAGGAAAAAAATTTACATCTGCACAGGAATTAGACAAAGGGTCTCCGGTGAATTTACTTCTCTTGCCCAACGTGTTTCGAACCTGCATCCTAGAATTACGGCATGGATTTTTTTTCTTACACATGGAAAAGCGACATTGTGAATTAACATTAAGGTAAATGTGCATTTTGAAAAAGGTTGAAAAATAACGAAATTGTATTTGTGTAGATGGTCATTTCCAAATGTTTATATCACAATCAATTATGGCAGAAATCAGCATAGTGTTATATAGTTGTTCATTAACTGCTACTACTAAATATTTCACGAAAGGATATGGAGTAAATGAACATGAGACCATAACACATATGTTAACTCCAACTGCAATAATTTTAATGAGCTGTATGGCCATTTCGGAAATTTATTCCTCATCAGCAGCACTAGAACCCAAACAAAGGAAATCCATAATTTCAAAAAATAAAAACCAAACGAAATCCGAATAATCAGTAATATCAAATATAGCTTAGGACAAAACTACGATGGTGGGAGTTAATCCTTTGGTTTTAGAATTTACATAAATTTAGATAATAGTAATTGAACAAAGTGTACACATGAGATATTATCTCATGTACAAGTATTAATTGGTATGATTTATTCCAACTCTCTGAAGATTTTAAGTCAGTTTTTGATGATGACTGCATTGACCACAGAGATTACAAACATAAACGTTCATAAGTAAAGTAGAGACGACAGTGAATTTGACGCTAACATTGAAAACCAATACCGTAGATTGGAGCGGTTCCATAGTATTTGACACGGTTTGTGTTTCTTTTCAGGTCTTTACTGCTTTGATGGCACATCAATAAAATTAAAGAACCTTAGTGAGCAAGCTCACATACCCCACGCCCCCACATATCCGATAATCCTGCATTATCTAAAAATTATCAAACATTGAAATCCAAGTAGTTTGCACATCTCTTACAGATGTACAATCATCCTGTAAAATATCTTAATAAACAGCTGCGCCAAGAGCGCATGATACGCCCGTCCCCACTTTAAAGCAAACTGATTAAATGATTCTTGAAATTAAAAACTCCATATGAACAAACATAACAAGGGACTTCTGATATGTATCAATTATTTCATCTTATGTTAAACAGTCAAAAATGTATATTGGTTTAGGGGTAGTAATGTCTTAAAATAAAAGAATATTATTAATGTGTAGACAGAAATTGCAATTTCATACTTTTTTGAAATAATCAAAGTCCCATAACTCTGGAACGAAAAATCCGACGACAAAATAAAACAATAGGAAGCTTTCTTCCATCATACCCAACAATCCTGCAAAGTTTCAAGAAAAATGTTCAAAGCACTCTCTAGTTAGAGTACGACATGTGGACGAAAACTGCAATTTCAAGCTTTTTTGAAATAATCAAAGTCCCATAACTCTGGAA
>MJUU01006459.1:57030-70172 GCA_002080025.1 Modiolus philippinarum
TTTTTTTTTTTTATAAAACTGTGATTTTGTTTTTATTTTATTGTTTGTAATTAGATTTAATTGAAAATCTAGCTACTCATCACTTCTTTAAATTGTCAAGAATTTTATCCATATTCTTTAAATTAAATTCAAATTTACACATGTTACACAACTTTTTACTTCTATCAGTTTTGATCCATGGAACAAATTTTTGTTAATTAATTTGCTACACCATTAGTTTCAAGTACTAAATAAACATACCCCTAGGCAATTAAATAAAAAGTTGGATAACTGGGAATAGTGATTTTTAAAAAAATGGATAAATGGGAAGACACCTTTCAAAACAGCCACATCGTTTCCATGACGGTTCAGGGAAGTACGTTTACGCAATTCATACATATTCATACATCTACACACATGGGAAATTCATTCTGTGATTAATTAACGAATTCGGGCACCATTTAAGTTTTGAAAAGTTCGGGCAATCAAATTGATGTTCAATGAAAATAGACTATTGAGTGTCAGAGTTTTTTATTAGATCAGAAAGATGTGTACGAGGTTTCCTGAAAAGGATTCTTTTAGCATGGGTATGATCACTAATGTTTGATTGCGTGAGGTTGGTCACCCGGGTCGTAACATAGGATCTGTCTGTATTCTGTATTTGTACGTTGTAGTATCCCTGCTGGGCTTTGATACAACGGAATGAGAGAGCGCAGGTTTAATCGCGCGAGCAGCTATATATAGCTGCTTTGAAATCCTCGATAGTATTGGATCTCACTATGTGGTCTTCTATAAGTTGTTCCAGTCAATTGCTCTTCGTACTAAGAATGAATGTTTGTATTGCTCTGACTTTGTTTCGGGGACTTTCACACTTCTGCTGTTTATCCTAGATTGTCTTGTCACTATGTTTGTTGTTATACAATTGTCAAAATTCTTCGCTTTTATTTGTCTTTTTCCTTCGTTTTTCACTATAAAGTCAGAGGGGGGGGGGCATTTTTGGATAGACACTAATCCAAAAATCAAAACAAAACCCAAATGATTCAACTAGTTCGAGAATTTTACTATAAAATGGCGCGAAATATTGGGTTATCTTATCTTGAAAAACCGGAAGTTAAAATCTCCAAGGAAAACAAAAATGGCGTGCGGGGAACCTCAAAAATTAGAAGTTTATGGTTTAATCAACGATGTCAGCTTCCAACAAGCTGGATTTTGTGCACAGGTTGGAATATTATGTGGGAAAGAATATTTTAGTTCGAAGTCATTACTCCCTTTTTCGATGTTTTAGGAATTTAAGACACTAGAGTCGGATCACCAGAGCACAGGGGCTTGTTACAATGTACAAAATAATAATAAAAGCTTCAACTCACTACACAAAATTGGTTTTTAGTAGTGAGCTGAAGCTAAAATTGGTTTTTAGTAGTGAGCTTAAGCTATTATTATTATTTTGTCATTAATTGAAATTTGTTATTTATTTTCTCAGAGTTTAAATAGACCCTTTCACAATTACTGCGGTCATGAATTTTGCACATGTGTTCATATGCTTTTGAGTGGGTAAAATGCAACGTCATAGTAAAGGTGACGTCTTGATTAATTGTCCTACGACGTCATTTTTGCGGGAAATGTTTTTATTTTCCACTCCAAATCGCAGGACCGCAGTTATCGTGAAAGGGTCTATTCTAGCTTAATATGGCTGACTTACCATTATCCTTTTGCAGCTCAAATATTTATCTTCATGTTCCTATCGGTCACTGTATCCATAGCACTCATATTTTCGTCAGAAATATGCAATCCTAACTTGGTCCTTCAAAATTTCCCATTGTGATGTTATTAGATGACCTGAGGATAAAAATTTAACCCAAACAAATGCAAATATGCATAAACCTGTGTTAAAATCCTTTTGAAACTACAGGACTTTCAAGTTTAGAGTATAGGAATTTTGTAAAATTTTTACACCCTTGAAAAATAGTTATATACTAAGAAAATACAAGTTTGGTTGTCTTTTTTTAATCCCAATGAGTGAAAAGTTGCTTTCCTCAGTCAAAAACTTTTTAATTTTTTCTATTGTGTCTTATGATACCATAAACAGCATGCTCTTCTGATTTATGAAGCAGTTTTTTTGTCTCGCCCACGACTTTTTCGTCGTGGGCGTTTTTTAGCATGCTCTTCTGATTTATGAAGCAGTTTTTTTGTCTCGCCCACGACGAAAAAGTCGTGGAAGCGAGACTTAGGGATAGCTTTTCCTGCTGCAGCGTCAACAATTTTGTGAATAAATAAGCTTATTTTAGTTGTAGGTCCATAGTATTTGATGTGCAGTTGCATTATTATGGGTAGAACTCAAATCCCCACTTAGATTATGGCCCTGACCCCTTAGTCACGACATTGTGTGAACGATCACATTAAGTTTTTAGCAAGCAGTTTGTACAGCCTATACCAGTAGTCCTAGGCACTTGATATTTGACATGCAGTTGCGTCTTGGGGAGTACATACTGATTCCATGCCCGGATGGTGGCCCTGGCTCCTTAGTCATGCATGAACGATCACATTAAGTTTTTAGCAAGCAGTTTGTACAGCCTATACCAGTAGTCCTAGGCACTTGATATTTGATATGCAGTAGCGTCTTGGGAGTACAAACCGCCTCCATGCCCGGAGGGTGGACCTGGCCCCTTAGTCACTCATGAAGGATCACATTAAGTTTTTAGCAAGCAGTTTGTACAGCCTTTACCAATTACCAGTAGTCCTAGGCACTAGATATTTTTTTTATGCAGTTGGGTCTTGGGGAGTACATACCCATTCCAAACCTGGCCCCTTAGTCACGCATGAATGATCACATTAAGTTTTTTAGCAAGCTGTTTGTACAGCCTATACCAGTAGTCCTAGGCACTTGATATTTGACATGCAGTTGCATTTTGGGGAGTACATACCGATTTCATGCCCAGATGGTGTTCCTGGCCGCTAAGTCATGCATCAACGGTTTTTTAAAGTTTTTAGCCAGCAGTTTGTACAGCCTATACCAGTAGTCCTAGGCACTTGATATTTGACATGCAGTTGCATCTTGGGGAGTACATACCGACTCCACACCCGGATGGTGGCCCTGGCCCCTTAGTCACTCATGAATGATCACATTAAGTTTTTAGCAAGCAGTTTGTACAGCCTATACCAGTAGTGCTAGGCACTTGATTGCGTCTTTGGGGGTACATACAGATTCCATGCCCAGATGGTGACCCTGGCTCCTTAGTCATGTATGAGTGATCACATCATTTTTTTCCAGGGAAATTGTTAACACAGTTAAAGATTATATTTTGTTTTTATTCCTGCTGCAGTAGATCAATACATGTGCAAATTAGGGTGATGCAAGGGGCAGGCGAGACGTATCCTGTGTCCACAGTTTATTGAGAAAGGAGGCATATGTATGCAAAAATGATCATGTTAATAAATTCTTTATGCATATGAGTTCACACTTTTCCTGAACTGGAATGATGTGCTTGTAAATAAAGTCATGTTCTAAATCCATCTACACTATTTTTTTCATACAAGAGCATATTGTACAATAGCAAATAATCTGAAATGTACACTTTGCATAATTAATTCACTATATTCTTGGCAAAATGAACTTTTTAAATCACTGAATCCCCAAAGTTGCAGGAAAAAATTGACAAATAATCTGTAAACAAGATGCCAGTACTGTCGTTTGATGATATTGAAATCAACATTTGGTTTGGACTGTTACCCATATAAAGCTAGTAACTGGTGCTGTATGAACACTGTCTAATTCTTTATGGTATAAAATAGTTTATATAAATATTTTCATTGTTACTATTAATAGATAAAATTTGAGTTGTCGCACATTTTTTCAAAATAAATGATTTGAGACATCATTTCAAAGCTCATTCTTATAGCTGTTTCAATTTTAAATTGTGTTATTGTAAGTATTAGAACAAAAATAATTCATGCAAGCTATCCTCTGTTATAGTTTTAACATGTGTAATCATTATATTGGTGGTATCTTAGTCCTTGTTGACAACTTTCATACAGATTATAAACAAGTTTTTTGTTTTTACAAGTAATGATTTCTTTTGTAGGAATTATGTAGGAAAAAACCAAATATTTTCCCTGATCCAATCATACATGGAATGTTGGAATTTGAATGGGATTTGTTCATCGATGCAAAAAGAAAGGTATAATATTTCTTATATCAAAAATATGGAATGCCTTTGTCTTTTAATTATTGACACTTCCTGGAATTTATAAACATAGTTATATTTTAGTTACCTTGCATAAAAAATCTGAGATTGATCATATAATCAAAATATTTAATTTTCAATGATCAGATTCTAATTACGTTATTTTTTTTTAGAGATCTCTCATATTTCAAGGTGCAAATTTAAGTATTATTTCCTGATTTATGTTTTTGATGTAAACCCATCAAGATGCTGTAAGAACAACTATTGTGTGATGTCACTTCCTAGAGTGAAAATACAGAAATAATTCACAGTTCATTATCACTTTTACTTCTATAAGGATTTTGTGTCTTTCGTCTTATTCCTTTTTCTTAATAATTATATTTATAAATCAGGACAAATCTATTTTAGGGTTGACGATATTGCATAATTGTGCTGACCGTGTTTATACTTATAGTGTTGTAAAAATGATTTTTCATGTTTGTTGAATTTCATCATGTTCATAAGTTTATTTCATTAATATACTATTTTAGGATTACATCATGAATACTGAATAACAAATCTTGTTATTTTACAGGAACTCCAAGGCAATTTATGGGCATTTAAAGAGAAAGGAATTTGTTTTAGCAATGGTGTTTATATAGGAGGTCCAAAACAGTTTATCGGTTGGGGTGAAGATAATGGTTTTGAGGAATTTCGACCACTACCTTTATATGAAACTCTAACTGAGGAATCATATATCTCCTGCCTTAATTCAAAAAATGTAAGTAAATATGAAATGTCCAAAAATCTATTGTTTTTTGTTCAATACCTTATACATATACTAAGTATTCACGAATTTGAGGGTTTTATGGTGGATTTCCTGGATCATCATTAACATATTATATTTGCAATTCTTCATTGAACATACCAATATTCCTCTAGTAACACCTATAACAACACCTTCAAAACATCTGCCTTTTGTCTGTTTGTTAAACAATCAAACTTCTTTAGAATTTGTACTGCCTGAAGGACTTGATATTCTAGTGATGACAAATTGGTATACACTAGAATTCTTTAGAACTTTGATTGGTTGATTGACAAATAAAAGACAGGAGTTTAGAAGGAGTTGCTGTAGGTGTTACTTGAGGAATATTGGTATGGTTATTGAAGAATTGCAAATATAATATGTCAATCATCCAGGAAATCGGCCATAATACAAAATTTATGTATTCTTATATTTTTGATATGATAACAGGTTTTATTGCACAATGTAGGATACTAATGACAGATAAGTTTGGTTGATGAATCAGTCGAGAGAGTTTACAAATTTGAGTTAATTGTTTCCAGAACTAAGATTTAATGTTTAAGTGACATAACATTGTTATAAAGGAGGATTTATAAATAATTTGCTAATATAATCATAGGAACAAATCATACATGCATGATTGCATTATAAAAATATCAAACAAAACAAAACAAAAAATTCAAACTGATGCCATGTTGCATGCTTAAATAAAGATTCACTACAAAAGCCAAAGAGAACATCTTTCTCAAAATTCTGTATATAGGAGGTTTTGAGGGACAGATAAATATTTTGCAGTCAGATTCATGCCAGCCATTCTTAATTTTCAGTCTATACTTATGCATTTGTTATTTTTTAGACCATAGTTATTTCCTTGACTATTTTGTCTGTGATTGGGATTGGGAAGGGGTTCAATATGTATGATAAATATTTACATGTAGCAGATAATAGCAGGCAAGGTATGATGTATCTTGCCAGCTTATCTCTATACATGTCTGATATTTGAAGTAATTTTCATTGCAGCATGAGTATGCATACATGAAAATATCTATCAACGATGAACCAGCAGGAACATTAGTCATAGAGGTAAAATTAATTCAACTGTTGACATACTGGAAGGTGAAAGAAGATGACAAAGACAAAAAAGATGACATACTGTACTGTTTATCAAAAAGAAAAATATATATATATAGGATCAAGGAGCTAAATACCTGCTAACTATCCCTATTTTTGAGGTTTTCCCCATTAAAACATCAAAGTTAAAATTTTCAGACAACAATTGCTACCTTCATTTCTTAAAAAACATTTATTTGGTTATTGCATTATGATTTTAATGTCATAACAGGAAAGTGTACTTGAAGCCCCCATTATAGGTTTTATGGTGTGTTAGGCCTTTTCTTGCATGTCAAAACCCCCATAAGCATAATTTTCAAGTTGACAGGTGTGAAACTACAAGATTCACTAATGCGGCTTTGTCCTCTTCTGTTGTGACAGACATCAAAATACTAAACTTTGGGTAGATTTTATTGTTGTATACCAACAATTCAACAGCTTGTGTTTCTATCAGATCTAGCTGTGGAACCGTAGCTCGTATGGTCCTTGTGCTGATTTTTTGATAGTTGCAGACCATTGTCCACCAAATCAGAAAAAAATTCAAGGACCTATATAGAGCTATGGTTCTGCAGCTATATAAGAACAATCAGAATGGCTGAACCACAAAAAGTTTAAATCTTGATGAATTATAAAATTGACTGTGACTAAGTAATCTGCAATATTCAGCATGCAATAAACACTGATTCTGAATATTGATTCTTCTTCAAACTTTGATATATTTCCTGAAATTGTCAAAGAATGATATATTTTTTTTCTAGCATTTCAATAGGCATCTGTTTTTAACAAACACATTTCAGAATACTTAGAATTTCAAATTGTGATTCAAAATTTTGGTAAATTTTCTGAAATTGTTAAAGACAACTTTTCTTTATTTCTAGTACATAGCAAGCATACTTTCTGATTTTTTTTTATTAATACAGCTTTTTCACCAGTTAAAATATTTAAAAATATTTTGGTTAATTTCCTGAAATTGTCAAAGACTGCTTATTTTTGGAAATTCCACCTAGCAACTATATGTTTTGATTTGTTTATGATAAAATAATTAAATCTTTTCTTATATTTGATTGGAAACTTTTTTGTTCCAACTTTGGTAAAATTTTGAGAACTCTCCAAGACCAGTTATTGTACACGATTCTACCTAGAAGCAAATACCTTTTAGTTATTTACCTTGAATTATACCTTCTTGAATTCCTTATTTGAAGGTAAAAATATTACTTTTCAAAAATGTTCAGAGAAATTACATCCATGGTCTATTACAACTGTTGTCTTTGTCAAACAACTGAGTGTTGTTCAAATAATCATTACTCAAATTCTTTCTTATGAAAACTTATGTTGTAAGATGAATTTCATTCAGTCTGTATGATTATATAAGGCAGCGACCATTTGAAAATCTGGGGGTGGACATGGATTTTTTTTTAAGTTTACTTCTTACCTATTGAGAAAAATATATAATGTTTGCAATAATGTCACAAAAGAAATAAAATTGTGAGAAAAAGGGTGCTATGTGTGCAAAAAATGAATTGTTTTCAACAGGCCATAAAAAAATAAATTGTTTTCGTCACAGGACTGAGGTGAAAAAAATAATAAATTGGCATTGAGTAAAATGCATTCCCCACCCTAGATTTTCATATGGTCACTGCTTAATTAGTTTTCTGAAAGTAAAATTTCTTGAAAAATTTAACATTTTATAAGCAGCTTGAGAAAAAAAAATAATTTGATGTAGTGTGTGCCTAAAATTAACAAAATGTAATGTATTTTGTTTAGCTTTTCACAGATGTAGTACCAAAAACATGTGAAAACTTCAAAGCATTGTGTGAAGGCAGCCATGGGAAGTCAAAAGAAACTGACTATTCTCTATGTTACAAAAATTCAATGTTTCACAGAATTGTCAGAAATGGTTGGATACAAGGAGGAGGTAGGGGAGATAATTTGGATAGTTATTATATTTCTTGTTGAAGATCATGCATGCCTCTTAAAGACATACAATTAATATAGTTATGTATATCTTTTTTTTTTAAACTCTTCCTTCTAAAAACATTTAGAAACTAAGCTTCATATGGAAGAGCTTTTGTAGGCTTTGTCAAATGGTTTTACTTTTTAAAGACACAAATATAGTACTTTTTTGCTTTTAGCTGTTTTTTTTTCACTTTAAGTTTTATTCATTTATAGATATCTTTTTAACTCTTGGTGATAATGGTAAGAGAAGTGTTGAAGAATGTCATAAAAAATGTTTTGACTAATATTGTGATTAATTAATGTAGATATTATTAATTTAAATGATTGAGATATAATTAATTTATGCTCAGTGTGTTGCATTTATCTTTTTGTCTTAAAGATCTATACTTGTTTGATTGAGGAGTGGTTTATAAGATAATTTGTGCATACTATATATAACATATGTAATAACTTTTTGATAAGTTCATAATAAGCTAATTTTTACAGGTCAAGTATATAAAATGACATAAAATATTTTTGGGGAAGATATACAATGTAGCATAATCTGTACACAAAAAAATAGAAACAAACTATTTGATTTTGTCCTTCATTGTCAAGAAACTTGGTTCTGAGTAATCATGCCAGAACATATATTACAAAATTGTAACTCCAAATTCTGTTGGTTACAACTGTGATCATATTTGATATGGATAATATATATTTACACTCCCTGTAACTATGTTAGACAACTTTTGAGGTACACCCTGTTTTATGAATTACATGTATTTCTCATCATTTTTTTTTAATAAATATTAGTCTGTAATTTTCATTGTTTTTAAAAGAAATAATTAACCTTGATAATATTCAACTCGGTTAATGCATTCTAACCTTAACATCTTTTCATTCATGAAACATTCAGCTGTATAATATCACTACATTTTTCCATTCGTGACTTCAGGTATATTTTTCAATTCCAACATCTTGTCCATACCTGTCAAGTCTCATGTGAGGCTCATCCAAATTTGGGACAAATTCCTTTGATCTTTTAATTTTTTCCTTTGATCTTTGACAATTTTGACAAATCTCACGCAAGGATATCTTCAAAACTTGACACGACTGCTTGTCATTCATGCAATAGTCAGTCCTGACATCTTTCCATTCATGAAATATTCAGCTCTTTTAATACATTCTAAGATCATAATCTTTTTCAGATTTCATTGATGATTATTTTAATACTTCTTTGTTGCCATCAAAATGTAGTATCATTACTAGATATATACATGGAATATAAATACATCCCAGTAAATTGATTGATTGATTGATCCCACTATATTGATTGATTTATGTGTTTTATTGTGATAGTGACAGTGTTGTGTATAACTTGCATAACTTTGGAGTGTTATTTGTTCTACATGTATTTAAAAACTATTTTATAGCTTCCTTTATAAGCAATGCAGCTATATCTTGGTTTGATATTCAGAATAATTTAAGCATCTAATATAATTGTTTGATATTTTTGGGTATATAGTCACAACCCAGTATGGATTGATCACTTTGATTTTCTTATTTTCAGATATATATCACAGCAGAGGAAATGGTGGTGAATCAATATACGGATCTGTATTTGAAGGTACTTTTTATAAAAAATGTGATTGGATATACTTATATAAACATTTATCATCCCTCCCTATGGTTATATCAGCCAGCAGAACACTTCCACTAAAGCCAGATACAGTTGACCAGTTTATATCAGAAATTGACCATGAAGCATCTGTTACATTTACTCTTTCAGAGTATTCAGAACAGAATCATAATTACACAAATAGACAAACTAGATGTCAGAAAAATTGTAGAAACTGGGTCACTGCTATATCCTGCAGAATGTCTATGTTTTCATATTGAGACATCAGGAATGATTGAATATCATATAAACAACCAAAGAAAAGATTGCTGCAACATTCAAAATCAACATAGCATAGAGTAGTAGAGTCACAATCTTCATCAAGGTACCAAACAATTTCTATCAAAATGATAAATTAAAAAAAAACTACAAGACTTGTTTTTATGAAGCTGAAAATTGCTGGAAAGAAAATAATGACATGTTAATCAAATTTCTCCCTAACAACTTTTGGAGAATTTTAAACCTCATTTCAATATTACAAATCTACAAAATAAAGATTTTATTGAGATATATTTACAGAAATCCCCCCTTTTTGTGAAAAAGGGTATAAACCATGTTTGCCATAAGTTTTCTATATTTTTTTTTAATTTTTGGATGGAATTCATTTTTGCAAGTATTGCATATTTAGTATGGCATTAGAATAAACTGAAAAAAGAGCAACGAGGAGATTCTTTATCAAATGTTAATGAATAAGGAATTTTTCAGTTGACTTGGGTTTTTCATTTCTGATATGTACAGTCGAACTTCGATGGGTCCAACCCCCAAGGGACCGACTGAAATAGTTCAAGGCAAAGGGGTGTTCGAGATATCAAGGTCGAACTGTGTTATAACTTGAGCAAAGGGACCACAAGATGGGTTCGAGGGATCCATGGTGTTCGAGTTATTGCAGTTCGAGCCATCAAAGTTCTACTGTATAAAGTTTACCAATTTAATAATTGAAACATACTTCTTGTTACCTTACATTTTTTGGTTAAAAATAGTTCTGACTATAAACAAAACAAGAATTTTCTTGTTTTTCTCTGATTGAAAGTTTATAAAATGCTCTTAAAATTTTTAATGCAAAATCAGTGGGTCAACAAATTAGTTTTCACCAGAGAAGCTTTTACGAATAGTAGGATTTTTACCCCTTTTCATATAGTCTACATAGGGAGAAATGAATAAAATGATAGATTTAGTGGAAAATTTAGTATAAAGTGTGTAAAGAAATCAATTTTGAAATATGAAAGAAAAAATGGGGGATATAAAAAAATCATGAAAATGTAATTTTCCCCTTATTATTTCTTTATAATTATCTCCCCTTAATGAAATAAGATATTTTGCACAATCAGGAATAAATACTGCTCATTTTATTTTATTGAATTCTGCTCATTTTATTTTATTGATTTTCAATAGACTATTCAAAATTGTTTTTACAACATTTTTGTGCTAAATTCCAATATTCATCAGATTTGCAAGATGAATGTACTGTTTTAGTCACCCAAAACACCTTAAATAAGAAAATAAATCATATATTTTATGCAGTTGAAAACTTTATTGTGCTGAAATCTACCTTTTATTCTTAAAAACATCCTCAAAAAGGATAGTTAACCATGAAATATTTTGTGCAAACAAGTTTGTCTTTATGTGCCAGCTGCACTTGATTGTTCTACAGGATATTATATAAGATTGTTTGTAGCTGTGTTACTTTTCAGTCATATTTGCTGATTTTTTTTTTTTCAGATGAAAATTTTGCAGTGAAACATAACAGACGAGGCATAGTTGGAATGGCAAACAAAGATCGTCACACAAATGGTTCTCAGTTTTATATAACATTACAGCCAACTCCATGGATGGACACAAAATATGTCGCTTTTGGGTAATTATAAATAATAAATATAATAAATAATAAATAAAGAATGTAGTATTTATGTTTGTAAATAAATTATCAACTATATCATTACTGACTTAGCCTAAGTAAATTTATATTTAAATCATACTTTATATATACTAATATTATAGGCTTATATAATTTTTGAATAATCGCCTTCATTTATATTTAAGGATTTTCTGCTACTAGCAGCGGTGGCAGTTGTTTTATAAAATAACAATGTAAAATTTGAATCAAATACATATTGTAAAATACAGAAGGCAGTCTACTATAATATGCCCTAAGTCAGTGTAAATTGTTTAAAATTATACAGATTTACAGTTCAAACAGTTTTTGTAAATTTGATAAAAAGAAATGTAACTTTATATGATTTTGTACCGCTAGTTTTTGAACATGGTGTTTGTACCTTAGGAAAGTCTAAGCTCAGATTGCTGGAATGGTAGCTTAGTATCACGTCTTACAGAATCCAATCATGCAATAGTAATAAATGACATTTTTTTTTGTTATCTCATATTGGTATTTATATATTTTTGTCTCGCCGGTGACGAAAGTCACGGAAAGCGAAACATAGGCGTGCAAAGTATGACGGCGACTGCGGCGTAAACTCAAGTTTTTATATAGAAGCCTTTGATGTAGGAACTTTATATTTGGTCCATAGGTAGCTCACGGCGAACCCTATCTGTCGGACCCAAAATTATTTGACCTTGACCTATATTTCGCGGTCCAGTGACCAGGTTAAGTTTTTTTGGTTAAGTCCATTTCTCAGTAACTACAAGCTAGAAGTCAATGATATTTGGTATATAGCTTAGTCTTGGTTAGTACATGTCAGTCTGCCATATGGCTTTTGACCTTGACCTCAATTTCATGGTCCAGTGACCAGGTTAAGTTTTTTTGCTGAAGTCTGTTTCTCAATAACTACAAGTCATAGGTCAATGATATGGTATATAGCTTGGTCTTGGTTAGTAAATGACAGTCTGCCATATGGCTTTTGACCTTGACCTCAATTTCACAGTCCAGTGACCAGGTTAAATTTTTTTGCTTAAGTCTGTTTCTCAATAACTATAAGCCATAGGTCAATGATATTTGGTATATAGCTTTGTCTTGGTTAGTACATGTCAGTCTGCCATATGGCTTTTGACCTTGACCTCAATTTCATGGTCCAGTGACCAGGTTAAGTTTTTTTGCTTTAGTCTGTTTCTCAATAACTACAAGCCATAGGTCAATGATATTTGGTTTTGGTTAGTACATGTCATTTTGCCATATGGCTTTTTACCTTGACCTCAATTTCATGGTCTAGTGAACAAAGTTGAATGTTTCTGATTATAATAGTTTCTTAATTACTGTAAGTGGAATGGTAATAATATTTGGCTTGTAGGTTGCTCTTGAGTAGTACATGACTGTTTTAGCGACAAGCAGGGACGGACGAGACATCTATTATGGTCCACTCTTGTTTTAATATTTTTCAGCCAAGTAATAGAAGGAACTGAGACGCTTAAAAAGATGGAAGAACAAGAAACCATGAATGATAGACCAATGAAAAACATTAAAATAGTAGAGTGTGGAATGAAGGAATACATATTTTAATTCAGATGTATAAGATTTATT
>MJUU01006460.1:9061-33178 GCA_002080025.1 Modiolus philippinarum
TTTTGTGCAGTTCCTATTTACTTTCTGGCATGTGGCTATGTTTTTCGGCCACTGTAGGTGTTTCCTGTTATCTTTTTTATTCCATGATCATTAATGATTAATTTGATTTTAATCTTTTAACACCTAATGTTGGCACTACACTGAAAAAATAGATTTACCCCACTTCAAAGTTTAAGGCAAACTCTGCCCAGTCAATCTTAAGTTTTATTACAATACTCCAACGAAAAAATCCATTGTTTCCATTTAATGAATATAACTGTGCAAAATGATAGTTATCTGCTTCAATACAAGGGAAAATAAACTTTTAATCTCCAAAAAATTCAGTTGAAGGATAAATTAACATGATTAAAAAATTACAATTTGTTCACTTCCGGTACTTTTTTTCTTTGCATTTACCAGTTCTATTAAGAGCTAAGGAAAAACTGGTTCAAAATTATTTGGAGTTACGGCTCTTTGAGCACTAATCAAGATTAACTATATCAAAAATTCAAGAAAACTGCAAAAACAAGTAAAAGTCAAAATTGCCGAGCACCAACGTGCATTCATGAATCTATTTGAAACTTTGCAGTTGAAAAGAATAGGTTGTAATCTAGACTTTCAATTCTTACACCTTAAAGCTATTTGAGGGAATTTGATAAATGATACACCCGTCGAAACACATATAAAGCTGCAAAAGCGGGGATTACAGGAAACATATACAAAAGCTGAAAATTAAAATTTTATGCTACAACTTGCCAGGGAAAAACACATGAAAAACACAAATAAGATATAAGACAAACGTAAACAGCGATAAGAACTCGGTATAGCCGGCACTAGCAAAAGCCAGCGGTTAAACCGGTTTATGGATACCCAAACCTCCCTTTATCTGTCCCTTTTTCCTATAGCATAAATATTTATAATTGTATCAGGATGCTGATACAAAAGTCTCCCAAACGAACTCCCAAATCAGACTTCAGACCAAGAAATTAGTCTAGTATGCCAACTCCCTTCAACTTCATTTACTTTTGAGCACTCCCTGTTTCCTGCATGTTTTCCAATAGTCCTGACAAAGGCCAGCATTTTGAAATTTTGAAGACTAGAAACCAATTTCCAATATGCTATATATCATTTCTTTAAAGTTTTGTTCAATTCTGAGCCCTTTCATTTTTCCCACTTTTTTGCCGTTTCCATAGCAACGATCGCAATTTTGAAACTTTTTATACTAAAAACGAGTTACCTGAATGCTATAAAACCTTTCTGTAAGTTTTCATGCAATTCCAAGTACTTTTAATTTTCCTGCCTTTTTTTCTGCTTCCATGGCAACGGTCCCCATGTTGAAATTTTTTATACTAAAAAAAAATTCCCTGTATACTATACACCCTTTCTGTAAGTTTTCATGCAGTTCTGAGAACTTTTAATTTTCCTGCCTTTTTTCAGTTTCCATGGCAACGGTGCCATTTTGAAAATCCATAGACCCTCTGGCACAACTAGACATTTGTATCTATGTTCCTGCTAAGTTTGATAAAGATCTGATGAGTGGTGTTTGAGATATGTCCCAGACAAATTGTAATACGATTTTTGACAATTTTCCGCCTTTTTGCTGTTTCCATGGCAACTGTACCATTTTGAAAATCCATAGACCTTCTTGCCTAACTAGACCTTGGTATCTATGCTCCTGCTAAGTTTTATTCAAATCTGATGTATGGTCTCGGAGATCTGCCCCGGACAAAATGTCTCGAAATTTGGTCAATTTTCCCGCCTTATTTTGCCGTTTCCATGGCAACGGTGCCATTTTGGAAGCTGGCAGACCTTCATGCAGAACTAGACATTGGTATCCATATTCCTGGAAAGTTTCATTGATATTGGACCAGTGATCTCTGAGATATGCCCCGGACAAATTTTCGAGGCGGAAAGAAAAATAATAATAACGAGTGTTGATATGTTTGCAAGCAAACACAAGTCACCCAAACCAGATTCCATACCCAATTGCTTTTTGAAAAATGCTGCGTTGTATATTTATCACCAATGATTGTAATAATGTGTTCTGAAATATTTGTTTCTATTCCTTATGTAAGATCTAGTGTCGTTATCTTTTCGTGTATCAGTGCTAGTAGTACCTGATTCACAGGTTAACACTTCATAAGTGCATCAGAAAGGAAGTTGCGTCATAATGGCTTCATAATTGATTCATTGATGAAACCAACATTCAAAAGCTTAATATGAGCATCTATTGATACTTTAACGTGAAATAAAGCTTAAGGGCTGTGACCTTGACCTTTGACCTTGACCTCATTTTGAAGGTCCAGACTCCCTGAACATTTTGTACGTTGAATGTCCTTTAGTATCTTCAATGGTATTTGAGCTATAAGCAAGAAACACAAAATTCGGACATCAAAATCGGTTTTTTGTCCATAAACCGAAAACGGTTCGTCCGATAATTTTGGACCCTATGTAACAAATGTAGATCTTAAGAAGACACACATTTTTGCCATTACATGTTATCAGCTATCTATTACGGTTTATGAGTTATTACAAAAACAAGGTCTAGGGTCAAAGTTCAAAGTGACCAATGACCTTTGACCTTTGCATTTTTAAATGTAACACATATCACCTAAATTGAATGGGAAAGGTTTCAGGTTTCTATCTCTTACCGTTTTCGAGAAAAAACATGCTAAAAGAGGTGATGAAACTTTCAAGGGGCATAACTCATGAACGGTGCATCATAGAATTTCGGTCCAAATGTAACAAAGGTCCGTCATGACCTAATAAACATTTTTGCCATAACAATTAATCAGCTATCATTTACAGTTTTCGAGATATTCCAATCACAAGATTTGAGGTCAAAGTTCAAAGAGACCAATGACCGTGGTCATTTTGGAAATTCAAAGACCCTCTTGCACATCTTTGGGTGGTTGTCCACATTGGTGCCATGTTTCATTAAGTTTGGAATACCCATCTCTGAGATAATGCTTGGACAAAGTTTGAAAAATCCATTGAGGAATAATAATAATAACGAGTGATGCTATGTTTGCATGCAAACACAAGTCACCCAAACCAGATTCCATACCCAACTGACTTTTATATATTTATCACCAATGATTGTAATAATGTGTTCTGAAATATTTGTTTCTATTCTTTATATAAGAACTAGTGTCATAAACTCATTATCTTTTCGTCTATCAGTGTTTGTAGTACTTTGATTCACAGGTTAACACTTCATAAGTATATGTACTGGATTGCATCAGAAAATAAGTTGCGTCATAATGGTTTCATTATTGATTCTTTGATGAAACCAACATTCAAAGCTTAATATGTACATTTACTGATACTTTAATGTGGAATAAAGCTTCAGGGCTGTGACCTTGACCTTTGACCTTGACCTCATTTTGAAGGTCCAGACTTTTTGAATATTTTGAACGTTGAATGTCTTTTAGTATCTTCAATGGTATTTGAGCTATAAGCAAAAAACGCAAAATTCGGACATTAAAACCGGTTTTCGGTCCATAAACCGAAAACGGTTGGTCCGATAATTTTGGACCCCCATGAAACAAATGTAGATCTTAACAAGTCGCACATTTTTGCCATTACATTTTATCAGCTATCTATTACGGTTTCTGAGTTATTTCAAAAACAAGGTCTAGGGTCAAAGTTCAAAGTGACCAATGACCTTTGACCTTGGCATTATCAAATGTAACATATATCACCTAAATAGAATGGAAAAGGTTTCAGGTTTCTATTTCCTACCGTTTTCGAGAAAAACATGCTAAAAGAGGTGACGAAACTTTCAAGGGGCATAACTTTAGAACGGTGCATCATAGAATTGCGGTCCAAATGTAACAAAGGTCCGTCATGACCTTATAAACATTTTGCCATAACAATTAATCAGCTATCATTTACAGTTTCGAGATATTCCAATCACAAGGTTTGAGGTCAAAGTTCAAAGTGACCAATGACCGTGGTCATTTTGGAAATTCAAAGACCCTCTTGCACATCTTGGGGTGGTTGTCTACATTGGTGCCATATTTCATTAAGCTTGGAATACCCATCTCTGAGATAATGTTTGGACAAAGTTTGAAACATCCATTGAGGAATAATAATAATAACGAGTGATGATATGTTTGCATGCAAACACAAGTCACCCAAACCAGATTCCATACCCAATTACTTTTTGAAAAAATGCTGTGTTGTATATTTATTCCCAATGATTGTAATAATGTGTTCTGAAATATTTGTTTCTATTCCTTATGTAAGAACTAGTGTCATAAACTCATTATCTGTTCGTCTATCAGTGTTAGTAGTACTTTGATTCACAGGTTAACACTTTATAAGTATATGTACTGGATTGCATCAGAAAGGAAGTTGCGTCATAATGGTTTCATTATTGATTCATTGATGAAACCAACATTCAAAGCTTAATATGTACATTTATTGATACTTTAACATGAAATAAAGCTTTAGGGCTGTAACCTTGACCTTTGACCTTGACCTAATTTTGAAGGTCCAGACTTCCTGAACATTTTGTACATTGAAAGTCTTTTAGTATCTTCAATGGTTTTTGAGCTATAAGCAAAAAACGCAAATTTCGGACATCATAATCGGTTTTCGGTCCATAAAACGAAAACGGTTCGTCCGATAATTTTGGACCCTATGTAACAAATATAGATCTTAACAAGATACACATTTTTGTCTTTACATTTTATTAGCTATCTATTACGGTTTATGAGTTATTACAAAAACAAGGTCTAGGGTCAAAGTTCAAAGTGACCAATGACCTATGACCTTGGCAATTTTAAATGTAACACATATCACCTAAGTTGAATGGAAAAGGTTTCAGGTTTCTATCTTTTACCATTTTCGAGAAAAAAACATGCTAAAACAGGTGACGAAACTTTCAAGGGGCATAACTCTTGAACGGTGCATCATAGAATTTTGGTCCAAATGTAACAAAGGTCTATCATGACCTAATAAACATTTTTGCCATAACAATTAATCAGCTATCATTTACAGTTTTTGAGATATTCCAATCACAAAATTTGAGGTCAAAGTTCAAAGTGACCAATGACCGTAGTCATTTTGAAAATTCAAAGACCTTCTTGCACATCTTTGAGTTGTTGTCTACATTATTGCCATGTTTCATTAAGTTTGGAATACCCATCTCTGAGATAATGTTTGGACAAACTTTGAAAAATCCATTGAGGAATAATAATAACAAGTGATAACTGTATTCGTAAGCGAAACACAAAAGTCTCCCAAACGAACCCCCATATCGGATTTCAAGGCATTACGAGACTCCCTAAGAAAAAAAAATTAGGCAGGGGTGACCCTTATAACCTATGTAATTCATACTTCTCAAAATTCTTATTTTTTATCACAAAACTCAATTTCTAAACCAAAAAAATACATTTCAGCTTTTGTTTCCATGGCAACCAAATGCTCTTTTGTCCATTACACCCTATTTCAGACATCTTTCCAAAGCAAATTTGGGCAGGGGTTCCCCTTATAACCTATGTAATACACATTTCTCAAAATTCCTCTTTTTAATCAGAAAACTCAATTTTTCTACAAAAAAATATGTTTATGGTTTTGTTTCCTTACAACGTATGCTCTTTTGTCCATTTCACCCAATTTCAGACCCTTTCCAAAAAAAATTTGGGCAGGGGTTTCCCTTAAAAGTTATGTAATACATATTTCTCAAAATTCCTTCTTTTTTGTCAGAAAACCTGATTTTTCCAAAAAAATTAGTTTCTGGTTTTGTTTCCATGGCAACAAAATGCTCTTTTGTCCATTAAACCCAATTTCAGACCTCTTTCAAAAGAAAATTTGGGCAGGGGTTCCCCTTATAACATATGTGATATGTATTGCTGTGATCATAATATAATCATTAGCATAAACTTTTATTTTCTAAAAATTTCTATTTTTTGTTTGGTTTCCATGACAACCGAAATTATTTTGAAAGTTCCAATGCCGTAGAACCCTTTCTTACATCAAAAACACCTTTCCTATGGAGTTTCATGAAGCTAGTATTAAAACTTTTTGAGATGCAGTGAGAAATAGGGTGAAAAATATCCAAAATTTCATTTTCCCATAGGGTTAACATTGCAGACCCCACCCCTTTCTGAGCCCCCAAATGTACCCTTAATAAACCCCCTTTTCAAAAATTTTTGTTTTAGGCACAACTAGATATATGGGGCCAACATCCTACAAAGTTCTATGTCAAATGGTCTCTGAGATCTTGTTCGGACAAGTTCATCCGGACGAGAATAAAGAAAGAAAGCGGATAATAATAAAAAGTTTTAACTGTGTTCGCAAGCGAAACACAATAGTCTCCCAAACGAACCCCTATATCGGATTCCTTGGCATTTTAAAACCCCCTTTGAAAAAAAATTTGAGCAGGGGTTCCCCTTATAATTTACTTTATACATATAGTTGAAATCAAAACATAACACACAGCAGAAAACATGTTTTTCTCAAAATTATAGCTTTTTGGCTTGGTTTCCATGACAACCAAATGCTCCATTATCCATAACAATGAATTTCATACCTTGTTTAAAAAAAAATTGGGCAGGGGTTCCCCTTATAACCTTAATAGTACATATAGCTGTAGTGAAAATATAATTATCAATAATAAACGTGTCTTCTCAAAATTTCAATTTTTTTGTATGGTTTCCATGGCAACAGTACAAATTAAACAAAATTATAGCTTTTTAGCTTGGTTTTCATGGCAACCAGATGCTCCATTATCCACAACATTGAATTTCATACCTTGTTTCAAAAAAAATTTGGGCAGGGGTTCCCCTTATAACCTAAATAATACATATAGCTGTAATGAAAATATAATTATCAATAATAAATGCGTTTTCTCAAAATTTCAATTTTTTTATGGTTTCCATGGCAACGGTTCTAATTTTGAAATTTCTAATCCTGTGGGACCCTTTCTCACATGACAAACATCTTTCCTAGCTATGAAGTTTCATGGAGTTACAGTAACTAGTTTTCAAGATACAGTGAAAAAATGGTGAAAAAAATTCTAAATTTCATTTTCCCATAGGGTTAACATGGAGGACCCCACCCCTATTTGAGCCCCCCAAATGTACCCTTAATGGACCCAAATCTAAAAATTTTTTAGATTATGCACAACTAGATATATGGGGCTAACATCCTTCAAAGTTTGAAAGCTGTAGGTAAAATGGTCTCTGAGATCTCGTTCGGACAAGTTCATCCGGACGAGAAGAAAGAAAGAAGAATAATAATAATAAGAAACGCAACAAAAACAATAAGTCGTTTGGGAGACTTAATAAGAAACGCAATAAAAACAATAAGTCTCCAAACTTCGTTTGGGAGACTTAATAATAAGAAACAGAGTAAAAACAATAAGTCACCAAACTTCGTTTGGGTGACTTAATAAGAAACAGAGTAAAAACAATAAGTCACCAAACTTCGTTTAAGTGACTTAATAAGAAACAGAGTAAAAACAATAAGTCACCAAACTTCGTTTGGGTGACTTAATAAGAAACGGAGTAAAAACAATAAGTCTCCACAAACTTCGTTTGGGAAACTTAATAAACCTACGAATAAAACACAATACAGGTAGACTACTTTTAAGACAAAAATTAGTTCACTAGATACACTTTTTTAACACTTAAAAGAGGGGATTTCCTAAAGACTATATCAGCCTACACAATTTTTGCCACCATCGTATATATTAATAGATGGGTTCCCCTGTATTCTGGGAATCTCTTTTAGGGTTTTAAATGTATGATAAAATTTTGATATACTGTACACAAAGTGTTTACCTTTCAGGAAATACATGAATCTGAGAAAATTGAAATTAAGGAGAATTCTCCAGAGTTTGCAAAATGACAGATTTTAGTTTAGAATGTTAAAGTAATGAATTGGTGGATTTAACATAAAATATGGACAAAACGTGTCATAAAATATTGTTTACGTCGGAAATTGATTTAACAAGAGGCTCTCAAGAGCCTGTATCGCTAACCTGGACCATGGCTGACATAGATAAAAAGCATTTCCAATAGGAAAAACAAAACATAAAATTTAGCAGAATACTTTTTTTCTAAAATTACAGTATTCGTGTTTGGTTTCCATGGCAACCGAAAGATCCACCATCCATTACAACACATAACAGAACACCATTCAAAAAAAATTTGGGCAGGAGTTCCCCTTATAATCAAGGTAATACATAATGCTAAAATTTAAACATTCAGACCACAATTCAAATAAAAATTCAAAAATTTGGGCAGAGGTTGCCCTTAAAGTTAATAGGGCCAATGTAAAAACTATGTTCCAGAAGGTGGTCATCTTTGATGAGGTATGGACCTGCCAGATACATTTTTTGGTTGGGACCTCCTAAGGACCATTGTGGCTTAGTTTGGTTCTAACTGGACGAATAGTTTCTGAGATGAAGATCTTTGAATGTCTATTCCATAGGGTCCAATGTTAAAACTTTGTTCCCGCTGGCGACCATCTTGGATGAGGTACATACTTTCAAAAACCTTTTTTGGATGGGACCATCTAAGGACCATTGTGGATTAGTTTAGTTTTAATTGGACTAGTAGTTTCTGAAAAAGATCTTTGAATGTATTTACCATAGGGTCCAATGTTACAACTATGTTCCCCGCTGGCAGCCTTCTTGGATGAGGTATGGACCTGCCGGATAACTTTCTTTGGAAGGGACCATCTAAGGACCATTGTGGTTTGGTTTAGTTTTAATTGGACTAGTAGTTTCTGAGAATAAAATCTTTGAATGTCTTTTCCATAGGATCCAATGTTACAACTATGTTCCGCGCTGGCGGCCATCTTGGATCAGATACGGACCTGCCGGATACCTTTTTTGAAGGGACCATCTATGGACCATTGTGACTAAATTTGGTTATAATTGGATTGGGAGTTTCTGAGGAGATCTTTGAATGTCTTTTCCATAGTGTCCAATGTTAAAACTATGTTCCAAGCTGTCGGCAATCTTGGATGAGGTACGTACCTGCCGGATACCTTTTTTGGGAAGGACCATCTAAGATTCATTGTCACTAAGTTTGGTTATAATTTGACTGGTAGTTTCTGAGAAGAAGATCTTTGAATGTCTTTCCCATTGGATCCAATGTTTAAACTATGTTCCCCGCTGGCGGCCATCTTGGATTAGGTAGGAACTTGCCGGATACCTTATTTGGAAGGGACCATCTAAGGACCATTGTGACTAAGTTAGGATATAATTGGAGTGGTAGTTTCTGAGAAGATCTTTGAATGTAATTCCCATAGGGTCCAATGTTAAAACTATGTTCCCCGCTGGCGGCCATCTTGGATTAGGTACGGACCTGTCGGATACAATTTTTAAAGGGGACCATCCAAGGATTATTGTGACCAAGTTTGGTCCCAATTGACCCAGTGGTTTCAGAGGAGGAGATCATTGAATGAAAAGTTAACGACGGACGGACAGACGGACGACGGACGGACGACGGACGACAAGTGATGGCAAAAGCTCACCCTGGCATAGCCAGGTGAGCTAAAACATGTATTTATGATGAGTTTGTGGCAATTTTTGAAGTCTTTGCCACCTAAGGTCACAGTGTTAGCCAAAAACATATTTTATGTAATATTTCTGTATTTTGATAGTTAAATGCTACTTTTCAGGTATTTTCGCGATTTGGTGCAAAGTAGAGGGAAATTAGTAATAAAGTTTAAAACATCAAATGTGAGCTGATTTTACAAACAATATGTATGAATTTCATGTTTTAGACGTGTCGACTAAAAGCGAAAACTTCTGAGGTGTCTCATAATTAAATGTATTTGATTTTTAAACAATATTCTTTTGAAACAAAAATGATAAATATATATATGCAGTTTGATGTGCAAAACCTCAAAAGTTAAACAAAATAGATTTGCAATTGCAATCAATAGCTGATGTCGCCCCCCCTGACAGCCAATTCGATGATTCCATGTTGTTCGCGGTATCAAAATCTACTGAGAAACCAATTTTCTTTGAAATCTGACAAAATGAAAATTTTTACGTATTGTGGCGGTCGTCTCGGAAATGTCAGCCATTTTGAATTTTTTTCCATTGCATCTTGTTGCCAGTGTCACTCTCTGCCTTCAATTTTCGTTGAAATCGGGCAAAACTGATATTTTTGTATGTATTTTCGCGACTATCTGCAGGGGGTCCAATCGAATTGGTAAGTGCAGCGTATATTTTGGTCTGTGCTTCCAAAGATGACTGACGCGCCCCGCTTCGGCAAGCAAAGGTCAGTAGTTGAGAGTGTCTTATCGTGTTCGTTTGCACGGTGTATTCTGTAAATATTGCGTTTCGACTCTCCTTACATCTGAAAACCGATACGTGTATTTACTTTAGTACAAATAACGCTTTCAAGAAAGCTATTGAAGGAAAATCAACGAGGGGTAGGTCAAAATTTTGAACACGCCAATTTCAACTTTAGATTTCTATACATCTAACCCATAATATGTTACGTTTGTAGTATAGAATTGTTGCTTGATGATTGGAAAACATGTCAAAGATTCATTTTTCATAAGGCTGTTTGTCGTTTAGTTTATTTTCGATATTACTTCAAATTTTGGAAAGTGCAGTGCGGTGTACACCAAATTGGTAAGTGCAATATATTCTAATTCTATGGAAATATTACAACAAAAGATATCTGCATCTTTCTTCAGATTTTTCCTAGAAAAAAAGGAAAGACTTTTTTGCCGAACATTTAACCTGCAAAAAGTGGCAGCATCGTCGTATTTTGGTGCTGAATATTGAAAATGAATAAGAAGGACCAGAGAGAACAACAGAATGAAGAATTTATTTGTATTATTTCAAATATCGAATCGCGTCATATATGTGTAAAAATGTCCATAACTGCAAACGGAAAGTTTTATCTTTGGCAAGACTTAGTTCCTTTATGTTAAATGTAATAGTAGAGACTCTGTCTCATGTACATTTCCTTTATTGTTTATTGAATAGTAATACTGTAAATGTTCAAGTCTGCTGTGAATCAAGTTGGAAAATATCGAGCTTATACATAACAAAAGACTTAGGTTCATTTACGGAGTTTTAAATGTGTGAAAAGCAAAGATTTTTTTGTTATTCTTAAAGTGACCTCAAAATTGTTTATAGAAAATGATAAAAAAAAATAGCAACTTGAATCCGGGCATGCTGTAGAAAAATGTAGAAACAAAGTTTCATTATTTCCCTTATATTGTTTATCAGAATAAAAAACTCCTTTCCTGATAATTTTCATTCTTTTTTTTTAACCAGGAAAAAAAAGATAAGTGTTCACCATCTTCCATTAAATCATGATTTACAAAATCTTTGATCTCCAATTGTGCTCTGTTATATCAAGGTTATCGTCAGGTTACAAAAAGGACTGCAATTAACAAAGTAAACACTTCGAGTTAATCAACTCTTAAAAATTAGATCATTTTAAACCAAGGTTCTGACCTGCCATAATAGTTTATCGAGATCTCCTGTTCCTTTGGTAGACTTTTGTTCTGTTTACCCTCCAACTAAGGTAAAATCTGCAATACGCAGTGAAAACGGTAATAGATAGGGAAATTATTGTTGAATTCATTTATTTCATTTATTTTCAATAACTGTAACAGATTTTTTTACACTCCTGAAAGATGGTTTTTTGTTATAGCTAGTGCTTATTTTCAAAATTTACCTGAAATTAACTTTAGTCTTACTCCAAAATCATAATCAACGAACATAAATAGACAATAAATAGACAATCTGATTTTAACTTTAGTTTAGATTCAATAATAATAAATTTACAAAAATATATTAGGTTCGATTATATCACCATGAGGAACACCTACATCGAATTAAATACATTTTAGTGGTTTAACGCCGGCTTTTAATACAACCTATTATGTAATCCAAATTTGGCCACAGTGCGGTCCTTCGATGGGCTCTTAACTTGAGCAAGGCTTTTTGACAGGTTTGCATTTCACCAATTTAAAGATTGCTTTGACGTAGTAACCTGACATAATCTTAAGTCTAAATTCAAAATCATCATAAGCAGTCAACTTAAATTGACAAAAATATTATCAAATATATTTGCCCTGCTACACACCTACATCGAATAAAATACATTATAAATGTTTTATCTTCAGCCTTTCAAAGAAATTGAACTAAACTTGTTCATAATTGTACTTAGATTTGCCCTTTAACATAGGTATTTGGCAGGTATGCATTTCACCAAAGATAACTGTTAAACGAGAGCTTAGTTTAAAATTATAACCTTTGGAAACTCGTTCAAATGGTTTATTTTGTCTGCTGATTATTCTAAGATATGAGCACAAACAAAAGAAGCAATCTGATTTTAACTTTAGTACAGATTCATGAAAAATATACAAAAAAAATATAGGGTTCGATTATATCACCATAATGAACACCTACATCGAATTAAATACATTCTAATGGTTTTATCGCCGGCTTTGTATAATCCAAATTTTGCCACAGTGCCGTCCTTCGATGGGCTCTTAACTTGAGCAAGGCTTTTTGACAGGTTTGCATTTCACCAATTTAAAGATTGCTTCGACGTAGTAACCTGACATAATCTTAAGTCTGATAAGCAGTCAACTTAAATTGACAAAAATTTGGTCAAATATATTTGCCCTGTTAGACACCTACATCAAATAAAATACATTTTTACTGTTTTATCGTCAGCCTTTCAAAAAAAATGAACTAAACTTGTTCATAATTGTACTTAGATTTCTCTTCAACATAGGTATTTGGCAGGTATGCATTTCACCAAAGATAACTGTGAAACGAGAGCTTAGCTTAAAATTGTAACCTTTGGAAACTCGTTCAAATGTTTTATTCTGTCTTCTGATTATTCTGAGATATGAGCACAAATGAATTAATATGATTTTAACTTTAGTACAGATTCGTGAAAAATATACAAAAAAATATATATTGTTTGATTAAATCACCCTAATGAACACCTACATCGAATTAAATACATTCTAATGGTTTTATCGCCGGCTTTTAATAAATGAAGTAATCTGATTTTAACTTTAGTACAGATTCATGAAAAATATACAAAAAAAATATAGGGTTCGATTATATCACCCTAATGCACACCTACATCGAATTAAATACATTCTAATGGTTTTATCGCCGGCTTTGTATAATCCAAATTTTGCGACAGTGCGGTCCTTAAATTGACAAAAATATGGTCAAATATATTTGCCCTGCTACACACCTACATCAAATAAAATACATTGTAACTGTTTTATCGTCGGCCTTTCAAAAAAATGAACTAAACTTGTTCATTATTGTACTTAGATTTCTCTTCAACATAGATATTTGACAGGTATGCATTTCACCAAAGATAACTGTGAAACGAGAGCTTAGCTTAAAATTGTAACCTTTGGAAACTCGTTCAAATGTTTTATTTTGTCTTCTGATTATTCTGAGATATGAGCAGAAATGAAGTAATATGATTTTAACTATAGTACAGATTCATGAAAAATATACTAAAAAATATATAAGGTTCGATTTTATCACCCTAATGAACACCTACATCGAATTAAATACATTCTAATGGTTTTATCGCCGGCTTTTAAAACAACCTATTGTATTATCCAAATTTGGCCACAGTGCGGTCCTTCGATGTGCTCTTAATTTGAGCAAGGCTTTTTGACAGGTTTGCATTTCACTAATTTAAAGATTGCTTCGACGTAGTAACCTGACATAATCTTAAGTCTGAATTCAAAATCATCATAATAAGCAGTCAATTCGGTCCGATTGTATCACCTTGGGAAACACCTGACATTGAATTAAATACATTATAAGGGTTTTTTTATACAGCCAATTGGAATCTAAATATTTTCACAATGCTCCTTAGATGGGCTCTTAACTTGAACAAAGGTTTGCATTTCACCAACATTTGCTGGGACTTAGTATATATCTGACATTATTTTAAGTTTGAATTCAAAATCACGATCAGCAGTCAACTTAAATAGACAAAAATATATTTTGCCTTGACACACACCTACGTCAAATTAAATACGTGCTAAGGATCTCACTGTCGGCCTTTCAAACAACTAATTGGAAGCAAACATGATCCTTATTATTTTGTCTGCTTATGACTGTTTGTGATTAGCATACTTTTATGGCTTAATTGACATCAACTTATGTCCGGAGTATCAAGATCATGCTCAGCATATCTAAGCATCGAATATCACCTTTCTTTCAAACAACTAATTCAAACAAAACTAGGTTAAGATAGTCCTTAGACGAATCCTTCAACAAATGTATCTGACAGGTCCATATTTGACGAAGGATTGCTGCTATTTGTAAGTATCGTCTAACATTGTTACCTCATCGGAAACACATTCAAAAGAATTTTTTGTCTGGTGTTTAGTGATTATTTGTATGATGTAAGCATAGACTAAATAATCAGATTTTACCTTTATTCTGAATTCAAAGTCATTATCAGCAATTGTCATAAATAGACAAAAAAATATTAGGATTGATAATATCACCTTGACGAACACCTTCATCAAAATATTATAATAAATTCATTCTAAGGTGTTCAATGCCGGTAAATTTGCAATCTAAGTAACTGATGATGCAGAAGTTAGTGTTTCGTTCGAGAGTATTATCTGATAAATGAATTGATATTTTATAGTACTACCCGTATCGTATTACTAAAAGTGCCTACAAAGCTGCATAATTTTGTATGCCCCTGCAACGAAAATTCGGGGGCAAATTGAATTACTAGTACCCTTGTTTATCCGTCCGTTCTTCCAAATATAGTACATGGTTTGTTGGCGCAACTCCTACTACAGTTTTATGCTAGGAAGCTTTTATGTCACATTTGGGGCAGTTCCCCTAAATAAAAGAATCAAAATGGGAACGAGGCAATCAGTCGATAAAGACAGGTTTTCGATTTTATTGCTTTGGTATTTAATGGAACATATTTAACTATAGAATTATTTGGAAAAATGGAATAAAAAAGATAACAGGAAATACCTACAATGGCCGAAAAACATAGCCACATGCCAGAAAGTAAATAGGAACTGCACAAGAAAAAAANCCACAATAAAAATACAAAAGACAAACATAAACAACGATAGGAACTACGGACAGCCGGACTTGGTACCGGCACTAGCTAAAGCCAGCGGTAGGGTTAAACCGGTTTATGGGTACCCAAACCTCCCCTTTCTCTGTCCCGTTTCCCTATCGTAATATAAACATACGAATAAAACCCATACAGGTAGACTACTAACTCCATGACCACAATCTAGAAAAGAAAAATGGGGGGACAAAACGTAATTTTGAAAGATGGGTCAAAGAGTCAAAGAGTTATTTTTTGTTTGTAAATACAATTTATTACTCTTATACGTTAATACGTTAGCACTGTTTGGCAGCGGTTTTTTTTCTTCATTTTTTTTTCAGTGAAAAACTATAATTTTTTAGTTAATAGTTAGGTATTTGCAATGTGATGGAGCTCATCAATATTTACTAGTAAATAAAAGATATAGTGCAGTAACAGTTATTTTCTCCTCTCTGGTCGTTATTGATATTGATGCAGTTTTATTTACCTCTAGTAAAATTTACGAAGTTATTTTTTGTTTGTTTGTTTTGTAAATTGATTTTTGTTTGTTTTTTTTTTAATATTGAGAAATGATCTATACTGACTTATACAACCAGAGCCATATAAATCAATATGTCTCTGATACAACTTTTGCACACTTATATTTCTTATTTGATTTTTGTTTTCTTTAAGGAAGTACAGGAGTCTACTACCATTTGAATTCATTTTTTAATGGTGTGATTGATATAAAAGGTATAAATATTTAATTTTTTTTTCTATTCTTATTTTTGAAACAAAAGCAATGGTTCAATTCTCAAAAATATAGACATGTTAATTACATCAGTATGTTTGTATATACAATAAATTATAAAATAATTTGAAGTGAAAATTGAAAAAAAATGAAGTAGAGATTGAGACATAATATGTGTCTGAAGGAAGTCATTTAAAAACATTTCACAAAGATATTAATTTGGAACATTTCAAATCATGAAATAATTTGAATATAAGCTCAATGACCCCACTTTTCGTTTTGCTTTAAAAAAGAGTAATACAAATTCTAACAATGTAAAATGAATCAAAATTATTTCTGATGAAACGTTTGGAAAATGATTATTTCTTTTAACATTTCAACATTAAAAGGCGAAAAATTGTGTGTTTATATTTTATTTTCTGCATTCTCTAATGATACGAATTAATCCATGGAAATATCTCAAAATTCTACGAGTCACTTTTTGAACCCTGACGTACAACCTTAAAATAACTAACACCGACCAAAATTTTGGCGTACACCGCACGGCACTAACCAAAATTTAAAGTAATGTCGAAAATAAAGAGAACGATATACAACCTTATGAAAAATAAATCTTTGACATGTTTTCCAATCAACAAGCAACAATTCTATACTACAAACGTAACATAAAATGGGTTGGATGTATAGAAATTAAAAGATCAAATTGGTGTGTTCAAAATTTTGACATACCCCTCGTCGGTTTTCCTTCAATAGCTTTCTGGAAAGCGTTATTTGTACTTAAGTATATACACGTATCGGTTTTCAGATGGAAGGACAGCCGAAACGCAATATTTACAGAATACACCGTGTAAACGTACACGATAAGACACTCTCAACTACTGACCTTTGCTTGCCGAAGCGGGCGGGTCAGCCATCGTTGACAGCACTTACCAAAATACACGCTGCACTTACCAATTCGATTGGACCCCCTGATCTGGGAAATGGCGGCCATTTTTTAATTTTCCATTTCGTATAAATTCTTTCCTCTGATCACACTGAACATTTATACAAAATATGATCAATTTATGTAAAGCAATTAATGAGATATTGAAAAAGTTGATTTTTTATGGTTCTTTTGGAAGCCATCTTCGAAATTGCAGCCATTTTGAAATTTTTCTTTGTATAAATTCCATGCTCTCATACTAATGATCATTTTTACAAAATATGATTAATTTCTGCACAGCAGTTCCTGAGATATTGAATCATTTTTTTCTTTTTTGTGTTTAACGAAAAATGGCGGCCATATTGGTAGTGGCGATAATTGATTGTGTCAAGGCATCTTTGAGAATTTTATCCAGAGAAAAAAAGGCGGAAGAAAGAAACAATAGCAAGTTATAACTGTCTTCGCAGAGCGAAACACAAAAGTCTCCAAAACGAACTCCAATATCCGATTACAAAACTCCTTTCAAAAAAAGTTGGCAGGAGTTTCCCTTATAATATAGGAATACATATTGCTGCAATCAAAACATAACAACATTAAACAGGATTTTATCAAAAATTTTTAAATTTTTGTATCAGAAAACTTGCTTTTGTCAAAATGTCAAGCTTCTGTTTTAGTTTCCATGGCAACCAAAGGCTCTCCTGCCCTTAACAACCCATTTCAGATCCCCTTCTAAAAAATTTGGTCAGGGTTTCCCCTTATACCCGATGCAATATGTATTGCTGTAATCAAACTGAGTTTTTCAAATGTTAAGTTTCTATTTTAATTTCCATGGCTACCAAATGCTCTCGAAGCCCATAGGAGACCTAAAAAGAAACAAAAATAAAAAATAAATTATATCGTTATCTCGATATATATATAAATCGTTATATCGATATAATTATATCGTTATCTCGATATATATATATCGTTATATCGATATTATTATATCGTTATCTCCATATAAATAAATCGTTATCTCGATATAATTATATCGTTATCACGATATATATTGATATCGTTATCTCGATATATTTATTTCGTTATCTCGATATAATTATTTCGTTATTTCGATATAAATATATCGTTATAACGATAAAATTATATCGTTATAACGACATTTTTATTGTGGTATATTTCAAGAAAAATTACAATTGTATGAAAACCTATTCGCGTTACATTTGAGTTTTTAATTCAGTTAAACAGGATGAACTGATTTATATGAAAGTTAATTGTCAACTTATGCTAGGTTTACACTGCCGATCAGATCAACTCGATCAACTCGAACATGCTGTTTTATACCGATCAACGTCATAAAATTCATTGATCGAGCTAGCTCACGACGTCCATTCGACCTTTACCCGATTGAACACGACTAACGCTCGACCATTCTCCATCTCTTTACGATCGTATTCGACCAACGAGACTCCTATGCCAATTACGATTGCCCATGGATAGTTCCTTTTCAAGATATATAAAATCTGCCGTCAGCTAATACAAGATGAAAGCTAAAAGAGGCATAAAGATTAACATTGTATCCGAAGGATCTTATCTGAATTCACTGGACCAATTACAACCAAAATTGGTCAAAATAGTCCTTTCATAAAAGAATCTATCTTATCTGCATGCAATCCAAGATGGATGACAACCGGGAGAACTTATATGACATTCAACCCTCCTAGGATATTCATTCAAAGATCTTCTAAGCTGAAATTTCTTTGCCAATTCGCCAAAATTGAAATCTATAGTCCTTGGCTTGTCCTAACTTGAGATAGTATCCGGCAGATTCTCATCATTTCAGAGATGATCATCAGCCAAACTTGATCACAAAAGTCATTGGATTGCTATTTTACAAACTTAAGTAAGGCCCTAGTGAGACACTCAGGCTCTTGAAGGCCTCATGTGCTATTATGAAAAGATGACATGCTGTAGTGATAAATCGAGTAAAAATCTTGAAAGGTCGAGCAAAAGTCGGATACAGGTCGGGAAGATCCTGCATAGAAAAAAGAAAGAATCATATTATTCGAGAAAATGATCGAGTACTAATCGAGATGATCTTGAAGTGACTCGGCATAAATCGAGAAGCTAATGAGTTAAAGTCGGGTAGAAATCGGCATGATCGGCTAAAATTTTAGTTCGACTATCATATAAATCAATATTACTAAGGGCATATTTATCACCCTCGTTAATATTGAAATGTTGTAAAAAAAATGACAAAAACTGATAAAAAAAATCCGGAAAAACTGGGACGTAACTTACATTCTTTACGTAATAGGGGATATTGACAGGACATTCTTCATGATTCCGTTAAATTAGCTTTGAGATCCAATAAACTGAAGATATTACAGGTATACTGGAATCTCACTGATACTGCCGATGTCTACTTCTTTGCCAAACCCTTTGGGGAGTTTTGAGTTGATTTTTATTCCGTAGTGCGTCGGTAATTTACCAGCAGACTAGGCTCCTTGAGCTGACCGGCAGTTTAGCGGCGAACGCTCCTCGACCCATCTTTCTAAATTACCTTTTATCTTATTCTTTCTTTCTAAAGATTGTGGTCTTGGAGTTAGTAGTCTACCTGTATTGGGTTAAATTTGTATGTTTATGATACTATAGGGAAACGGGATAGAGAGAGGAGAGATTTGGGTACCCTTTAACCGTTTAACCCTACCGCTAGCTCTTGCTAGTGCCGGTACCAAGTCCGGCTATCCCGAGTTCCTTTCGCTGTCCATGTTTGTCTTTTGTCATTTTATTGTTTTTCTTGTGTGGTTCTCTGGTGTATTGTGACATGTGATTGTGGTTTTCGGCAATTGTAGGTGTTTCTTGTTATCTTTTATAGGGTTAGGGTTAGGGTTAGGGTTAATCCTGATTAAAAAAATCAAGCGTAACGCGAATACTTTTCCATACAATCGTTTTTTTTTGTTGAAAATACAAAACTAATTACATGGTTATAACGATATAATTTTAGCGAGATAACGATATATTTATATCGAGATAACGAAATAATTATATCGAGATAACGAAACAATTATATCGAGATCACGAAAAAAATATATCGAGATACCGATATAAATATATCGTTATAACGATATAAATAAATCGAGATAACGATTTAATTATATCGAGATAACGATATATATATCGAGATAACAATATAATTTTTTTTTCATTTTTGTTCTTTAGAGGTCCCCTATGGGCTTCCGTAGTACGACTTGTCTATTATACCCAATTTAAGACCCCCTTCCAAAACATTTGGGCAAGGGTTTCCCTGATAACCTATGTAATACATATTGCTATAATAGGAATGCATTTTTCGAAATGTTAACTTTCTGGTTTGGTTCCATGGCAACCAGATGCTCTCTCCTGTCCATTACACCCAATTTCAAACCCCTTCCAAAAAAATTTGGCAGGGTTCCCCTTATAACCTATGTCATACATATTGCTGTAATCTAAATACAATTATCAACAAAAACTACAGTTTCTCAAAATTAATGTTCTCTGGTTTGGTTTCCATGGCATCCAAATGCTTTCCTATCCATTACACACAAATTAAGACCCCTTCCAAAAAACAAAATTGGAAATGGGTTTCCCTTATCATCTATGTAATACATATAGCTATAATCAAGTACAATTATCAACAAAAACTACTATTTTCTCAAAATTATAATTTTGGGCATCAAATGCTCTCCTGCCCATTACACCGAATGTCAAACCCCTTCCAAAAAAATTTGGCAGGGTTCCCCTTATAACCTTTGAAATACATATAGCTGTAATCAAAATACAATTATCCACAAAAACTATTATTTTCTGAGAATGTCCGTATTTTGATATGGTTTTCATGGCAACAGTAATTATTTTGAAATTTCAAATGCTGTGGAACCCTTTCTTACATGACACACACCTTTGTTATGAAGTTTCATGGAGCCAGCGTTAATAGTTTTTGCGATACAGTGCACAAAATGGGGGAAAACATTCAAAATTTAATTTTCCCATATTTTTGAAAGAGGAGCAGTAACAATATTTATATCGTCCCGACTACGTCTTTGGCGACATAATAATACTGTTTCTCTTTCAAACCTAGCAATGAAATGTCATTGTAGGGACCATGATGTCAAAATAAGAGCCAAGTGTCAAATCCAACGTTATGATTTGTCGGACGTCACTGTTGTTACTATGATAAATTCTATGGATGATTTGACGTGACAACTGAGTACTCCACAGGAAATGGCAAGATTTACTTTCTTTCATTTTGATCGCTGTATTTTACGGAAGAAATAAAGATCGGGATATCTTCCACTCGTGTGATAAAGCGTTGTTCCATTGTTTAGTATTACCATGTATTTAAAGGTGCTTTTTCTCATTTGCATTTACTCCATATCCCTTCATTGTTAATTATCATCCAATTTGGTTCTAGACTGATTTTGTCAAACATTTCACAGATTTGCATTTATTTTATTACATCATTTTCTGTTTATGATGTATTTTAAAGCAAAGGAAAGAAACGATCGGCACATCGATGAATTCCTAGAAATTCTGTCACTATTTTAATACCTATTAGGGTCTCAGATACTCTTCTAAGTGACTCAAATGCTGCGTTAAGGAATGCGTCAACAATTCGTGTTTGCTGATGAACTGATTAATCAAATGTTTTGGTGGGATTATATTACCAATTTTATTTCATTTTGTGAGAATGATAATAAATGTAAGAAACAAATAAATAAAATGCCATTTTTTCCTTTTGAGTAGGTTAAAAGCTGTTTGTTATGTTCACATGACATACACCATGAATAGTTTAAATAGCAGTCTAAATATGGCGTGAAAGTGTATATAAGTGTTTGAACAAGTAACCCTTGATGATACTTTTGCGAAATTTAAACTGTTTGTTAATGTAGGGGCCTTGTGTGTTGGCACTATTTTTGCAAATTATAACAGCTGCTGCAAATGTTTCCATGGAAACTATGCATATATATAAAGAGTCTGAGAAAACTACCAACTAGAAAACTTAATGGATATCGGATCGTCGATACAGGACAATGCAGCACAAACAAAATAATTATATAAGTCTAGAAGATTGTGCAACGATATCGATAAAATATATAAAAGTTGTTACAAATAATGTGACAAAATTTTCAGCCAACAAATGACTTTCATCAGTGTCCTAAAACACGCTAAAATGTAATAGCGATTGATGATTACATAACTAAACAAAACATCGAATGTCAAAAATATTTTTCTTTTACACAGGAAAACACAAAATGTAGCTTTATAATTATTAGTGTACACATAATGTCAAATATTTTTTACATACATGTTTGAAATGAAACATCTTACAGTTCAATTAACTAAGACAAATTGATAGTTTAAACTATAGAAATGAAAAAAAAAATTATTATAATAAATAAATAAAACTATGGCTAAGTATAAGAAACATAAGAACTCGAAAATACACTGTTAGTTGACTTTACAGGTCTATTGTTTTCTATTTATTCCGTCAGGATGTAAAACCCGGAGTTCTTTAATCCAAAATCTTTCTCGGTCTTCACGTTGGGAATCACTCCATTGGCCGTTCTGTTCAATGATGAGGATTTTCATTCTATTGAAATCCTCGATATTGTGGTCTGACAACCTGAAGTGTTGACTCACGGGTAGAAGTGGCTTTTTACTAAGGTCACTTCTGTGTCCATTCAGACGTTTGTGGAATGGTTGCTTTGACTCGCCCACGTATTGGAGATTACAAACGTTACACTGCAGCAAATAAATAATATTTGTGCTTTTGCAATTTGAAGTGCAAAATATTTTGTACCTTTTTGTAGTAACCTGACTGGTCAACAAGGACGAGGTTTGCATATGTCTACAACATTTGCAGTGCCTGTCTCCACAAGGTTGACTGTTCCCTGTGGTACTGGTAGTATTAGACACTTCTGCTCATACAAACAAGTTCCTCAGGCTGTCTGGTTGTTTAAATGCAACCAAAGGAGGCTCGGGAAAGATTTTGGACAATTTGAGACTTTTTTCCACAGATGTCCAGTGCTTACGAACGGTGTTAAAAGTGTTTTTCAAGGAAGGGTGAAATGTAAGAACACAAGGCGTTCTTTTGTTTTTCTTTTTTTCTTTGTACTTTAGCAAGGTGCTCCTTGGAATATTCAGGGCTTTGTGAAAACTTTTTTTGATGTTGCTGTGTTTATACCCTCTTCGTTTAAGATTGTTTTTGAGTTGACCTAATCGTTTTTTCACGGACTCTTCCTTCGAACAGATTCGTCTTATTCTTAGGGCTTGGCTGTATGGAATATTTTTAGTTACATGTGCAGGATGACAGCTGCTGGGCAAAAGGTATTGGTTTGTATCCGTGGGTTTGCTATATAAATCTGTGGACAGTTCACCTTCCGATAAAGAGCTGGTAGTGTCAAGGAAGGAGATGGTAGTGTTCGATATGTCTGAAGTAAACTTGATAGATGGGTGCAAGTTGTTGGCATGCGAGATAAAGTTTTGTAATTTTTCATCACTCCCAGTCCATTTCATGTCCACATCATCTATAAATCTATACCAAGAAAGCGGTTTTTCGATTGACAATTCGAGAAGTTGGTCTTCGAATTTGCCCATAAATATATTAGCATAGGATGGAGCCATTTTGGTGCCCATAGCAGTTCCATTTATTTGTAAATAGTGTTCGCCATTGAAAGTAAAGTTGTTCTTTTTAAGAACCATTGTAAGCATGGTAACAAGACATTCTGTGGGTGGAATTTTGACCGGGCGAGATTCCCAAACTTCTTTGCAAGCTTCGATCCCATCAGAGTGAGGGATGTTAGTATAGAGGGAGGTGACATCCATAGTGACCAGTGTGGTGTTAGGTGGTAAAGGATTCAAGTCCGCCATTTTTTGTAAATAGTCAGTTGTATCTTTGATGAATGATGGGAGATTCTCAACATGTTGACGGAGATGGAAATCTACATATTCAGATATTTTTTCAGTAGGATGACCATTAGCAGAGACGATGGGTCTTCCTGGGTTGTTAGGTTTATGAATCTTTGGAAGTAAATAAAATCTGCCAGGTTTTGGATTCTCTGGAATTAAGTATTGTAGTGTTTTTTTCATCGATGTGCCCCTTCTCGAACATGTTGTTAAGTTCATATGCTATTTCATCACTATAACAGTATAGTGATGAAATAACATATGAACTTAACAACATGTTCGAGAAGGGGCACATCGATGAAAAAAACACTACAATACTTAAGTTCATATGCTATTTCATCACTATAACAGTATAGTGATGAAATAACATATGAACTTAACAACATGTTCGAGAAGGGGCACATCGATGAAAAAACACTACAATACTTAATTCCAGAGAATCCAAAACCTGGCAGATTTTATTTACTTCC
>MJUU01006460.1:34870-74362 GCA_002080025.1 Modiolus philippinarum
TATATATATATATATATATATATATATATAGTCAGAAAGACACAATTTTCTTCCGTAAATGCCTGATATATATATAGAAGACAAGGTCGCGAGAAGTGTCTCGCATGGGTAAATGTCTAATTCAACGTTATGATTTGTCTGACGTCACTGTTGTTACCGTAATAAACTCCATGTATGATGACATCATAATTGAGAACTCCTCAAGAAATGGCAAGTTCTACTTTCCTTCAGTTTGTTCGTTTTATGGAAGAAATAGGTTCTTACAATCGAAAAAAATTAAAGATCGGGATATCTTCCACTGCTTTGGGAAATTCTGTGTCTTTTACCCTAGTTGCAATCGGAACAGACATAATTTCTCGACCTCTTGGAAGATAACCCTAATCTTTATAAGAATCTTGTATAAGAATATATTAGTCTATGCAGTTTAAAGTAAATTTAAGGTCTAGATTTACATATCTGTGATTTCACACTAGTGCTTGTAAGTGAAAACAAGAAAGTTAGTTAAAATATAACAAAATACCAAAGTTAATGTTAATTTATTTTCTGCATATGCGCATTTCGACAACTTATGTCTCGTCAGTGCAGATCAAACCGAAACATTTGGAAGTTCATTAACCGAAATAGGTTAAAAAGGTTAGCATATATGCTTAATTTTATTGAAATATTAAAAGAAATTTAGGCATCTCTTTTTGTGTTTTGTTTTTGTTTTTGTTTTTGTTTTTTTTGGGGGGGTTCTTTTTTTGGCATCTGACCCTCCGATTTACAGTTAAATGACTAATTATCTTACCTTTCTGTAGTTGGTTGTTTAGAATTGAGAGGTAATTTCAGTTCTATAATGGTTCCATTTTTCTCTTTCAACATTCCTTTATTTTCCAAATAAAAATGTACAAATTCAGAGAGGGTGGAAAACTTTTCCCCGCCATATAAATCATAATATCCATCATTGTACTGTATTTTCATATTTATCACTTCAACTTGTCTCCTAAACAAAAATAAAGCATTACGTTAGACGTTTAATTTATACACTCGGGTAGAAGAACAAAGCAGATAATAACTACAACGTTGATGATCAGAAAATGTCTGTTATCTGTAGAAAACAAAAAGAAAAAAATCATTGCAGCATCATCGAAAATATCTTGATCAGTCAAATATGTTCTTTTATCACAACTTATTCAGTCTCGTCCTTACAAACATGTTCTAGTATATACGTATATACTCTACAAATTAAAAACGTGAAAATAACAGTAAACACCTACAATGGCAGAAAATCACAATCCAGAAGGGAATTGCACAAGAAACACAAATACAAGACGAAAGACAAACGTAAACAACGAAAGGAAATCGGGATAGCCAGGCTTGGAACCAACAATAACTGGGCTAGCGGTAGGGTTATATGTACCCGAACCTCCCATTTCTATATCCCGTTTTCCTATAGTATAATAAACATATAAATAAAACCCAAAACAGGTAGACAACTAACTACGACATCGGTATCTTGAGAAGGAAAAGATAGGACAAAACGTAATTTTGAAAGATGGGTCAAGGAGTTCTCGCCGCTAAACTGCCGGCTAGCTCATGCAGTCTAAAACAATGTCGCACTACGGAAGAAAAAGAAATTTAAACTTCCAAAAGGGTTTGGTAAAGAATAAACATTTAATCAATAGACATGGGCAGAATCAGTCCAGTGTACCTGTAAATTTTTCAAGTTATTGGATCCCAAAGCCAAGTTAACGGATTCATACAAAATATCCTGTCGACATCTCCTGTAACGAAAAGAATGCAAGTTACACTCCAGTTTTTTCGGGATTTTATATCAGTTTCTGGTATTTTTAATAAAATTTCCCAAACTTGGGGATGAGAAATGCCCTTACATATATAATAATAAGCTGCTTGTAAATCACACCGTATTTCGATAAGAAATGTTCATATCTTCTATAAAACTTCTAAAATGTGTTTAACAATTTATGAAATCTGTAACCTTGTAAAAGTTTGAATGTGTTGGTAAAGTAACGTTCATAAAATTTGTCAAGAGTAGAACAAACGCGTGCAAATCGTACCACTTAAGATATACACATCCCATAGGATGGAGCTAGAGAAGAGTCGCCGTCAGAATAGCGGAATTTGTGAGAATTAAATCAAAATCGCCCCTTTTATCATAAATGTTTAGCTTTTATTTTACCAGAGTCAATGATGATAGCTAGATCCAGAAAAGGGCAGTATTATAAAACGTTGTTTGCCTTATTTATTAGTTTCTGTTCCTGTGGGTACATGATGCCAACATTGTCTTAAAACTTGGGATTGTCAATAGTAAGGATACCTTCAATAAACTACTGTTATCATTGAAACTTGAAATAAATTTTTCACTGTTTTGTACTGTTCCATATTGCAGTTTTATCATAAAGAACAGAGAAAGATCTGCAACGAGAGGTGCACAATTTGTACCCATGGAAATTATAATGACCTGTTTATAACACAATGTTGGCAAAACGTACACAAATTCTGTCTGGCAATTACGACAGCAAAGCATATAATTTAAATATTGTTTTACACAAACTCTGGACAGTTAGCTCGATTTAGCATGTTTTGTTAGTCGTAGATATGTGCGAATGCACTTGCAAATTGTAGTTTAAACTATCGTTGTTGTTATCATTTGCAAACATTAAAACCAATGAAATTCAAACTGCTAACATTTATAGCCTATCGTTTGGTGCGAAAACCTAAACGGGGGCATCCGAAGTCCGAATGCTAACTGCTTACTTTTAACTTCTTCCTTCCTACTTGCAATCCGCAAAAGGCAATGGGCATCGAATTCGGTATTTAATATTTACAATGCTTCGATTTGATTCATTTAATTATAACAAGGACTTATTTTTCATTATTCAACTTAAGTCAACCATTTTTTGATCCCTCATTCAGCTCGAAGAGTGTTATTTAAAAAAATGTCGATCTTTACTTCAACTAACAGTGGTTCTGGATTTCAAAATACTAAACCACATCTGAAATCGTAGGATTACAAAAGTGGTTAGGGATTACATAAGTGGTTGATAAAGAATCTATATCTTTTTTGGTTGATAAAGAATCTTAAAAAGTGGTTAGTCAACCACTTTTGTAATCTCAACCACTTTTGTAATCCCTTATTCAACTCAAAGAGTTTCATAAAAAATGTTGATCCTTATTCTTAAAGTAACAGTGGTTCTAGATTTCAAAATACTAAACAACATCTGAAATCGTAGGATTACAAAAGTGGTTAGGGATCAGAAAAGGGGTTGATAAAAGATCTTAGTCAACCACTTTTGTATTCCCTTATTCAACTCAAAGAGTTTCCTAAAAAAATTGTTGATCTTTACTTAAAGTAACAGTGGTTCTGGATTTCAAAAATACTAAACCACATCTGAATCGTAGGATTACAAAAGTGGTTGATAGAAATTCTTAGTCAATCACTTTTGTAATCTCAACGACTTTTGTAATCCCTTATTCGACTCAAAGAGTTTCATCAAAAAGATGTTGACCTTTACTTAAATGACAGTGATTCTGGATTTCAAAAATACTGAACCACATTTGAAATCGTGGGATTACAAAATAGGTTGATAAAAAATCTTAGTCAACCATTTTTTGATCCCTCATTCAGCTCGAAGAGTGTTATTAAAAAAAAAATTTGATCTTTACTACAACTAACAGTGGTTCTGGATTTCAAAATACTAAACAACATCTGAAAACGTAGGATTACAAAAGTGGTTAGGGATTACAAAAGTGGTTGATAAAGAATCTTCGTCAACCACTTTTGTAATCCCTTATTCAACTCAAAGAGTTTCATAAAAAAAAAATGTTGATCCTTATTCTTAAAGTAACAGTGGTTCTGGATTTCAAAATACTAAACAACATCTGAAATCGTAGGATTACAAAAGTGGTTAGGGATTAGAAAAGTGGTTAATAAAAGATCTTAGTCAACCACTTTTGTATTCCCTTATTCAACTCAAAGAGTTTCATAAAAAAATGTTGATCTTTACTTAATGTAACAGTGGTTCTGGATTTCAAAAATACTAAACCACATCTGAATCATAGGATTACAAAAGTGGTTGATAGAAATCTTTGTCAATCACTTTTGTAATCTCAACCACTTTTGTAATCCCTCATTCAACCCAAAGAGTTTCATAAAAATGTTGATCTTTTCTTGTGAAGTGACAGCGGTTCTGGATTTCAAAAATACTTACTACATTTGAAATGGTAGGATTACAAAAGTGGTTGATAAAAAATCTCAGTCAACCGCTTTTGTAATCTAAACCACTTTTGTAATCCCTTATTCAACTCAAAGAGTTTCATCAAAAAGATGTTGACCTTTACTTAAAGTGACAGTGATTCTGGATTTCAAAAATATTACCACAATTAAAATCGTAGAATAACAAAATTGGTTAGAGTTTACAAAAGTGGTTGATAAAAAATCTCTGTCAACCTTTTTTGTAATCTCAGCCACTTTTGTACTCCCTTATTCAACTCAAAGAGTTTTATCAAAAAGATGTTGATCTTTACTTAAACTGACAGTGGTTGTGGATTTCAAAAATACTGAACCACATTTGAAATCGCGGGATTACAAAATAGGTTGATAAAAAATCTTAGTCAACCATTTTTTGATCCCTCATTTAGCTCGAAGAGTGTTATTTAAAAAAAAATTGATCTTTACTTCAACTAACAGTGGTTCTGGATTTCAAAATATTAAACCACATCTGAAATCGTAGGATTACAAAAGTGGTTAGGGATTACAAAAGTGGTTGATAAAAAATCTTAGTCAACCAATTTTGTAATCCCTTATTCAACTCAAAGAGTTTCATAAAAAAATGTTGATCTTTATTCTTAACAGTGGTTCTGGATTTCAAAAATACTGAACCACATCTAAATCGTAGGATTACAAAAGTGGTTAGGAATTACAAAAGTGGTTGATAGAAATTCTTAGTCAATCACTTTTGTAATTTCAACCACTTTTGTAATCCCTAATTCAACCCAAATAGTTTCATAAAAAATGTGTTGATCTTTTCTTATGAAGTGACAGTGGTTCTGGATTTCAAAAATACTAAACAACATCTGAAGTCGTAGGATTACAAAAGTGGTTAGGGATTTCAAAAGTGGTTGATAAAAAATCTCAGTCAACCACTTTTGTAATCTCAACCACTTTTGTAATCCCTTATTCAACTCAAAGACTTTCATCAAAAAAATGTTGATCTTTACTTAAAGTGACATTTTACAGTAAAACCTGCTTTTGAATCCAAATTATGTTGAAAAAAAATCTTAAGATAGATGGATTACAAAAGTGGTTAGGGATTACAAAAGTGGTTGATAATACATTTAGTCCAACCACCTTTGTAACTCAAAACCACATTTGTAATCAAGGGATTACAAAAGTGGTTGGGATTACAAAAGTGGTTGTAACATGCTTGAATTCCCTCGTCTTTCAGAAAAATGCCAGCAGTTTTTGTGAAAGTCGGTCAATATTTTTCGCTGAAAAGATTGAAGACCGGATTATGGTCTGACAAATTTTGGGGGGATTTCAACGTTTTCATATCATTCTTTCTAGATTGGGTTTTATTTTCTAATTTTTCAATTCCCATTTGTAGCTGAACTCAAATGATTATTATCTTAATTTTGGAAGACAATTTTATATTTTAAGGTGTTTTTCATCAAAATTCAATGAAAAATTTGAAGTCTATTAAAGTTGACCTGAGAGAGATACTTCTACCTATTTGATCATTATTAAAGTTTACTGCTTCAAAATTTCATACATTTTTACAGTAAGGATGGAAATACATGTACAAATGAAAACTGTCATTTTGCGTAAAAGTGGAAAAAAAAGCATTTCAGTTATGAATGAGTTTCAAAATACCAATTGCTTTATGATAATCTATACCTGTATGAACACAGCAACAGATCAATCCAATTTTATATAAGAGAACATGTTAAAAATGACGTTCATAGAATAACAAAAATGTTATGCATATAATGTTATTTTGTAAACAGAAAAGAAGCCAATGTGGTGTCCAAGGGCTAGGTAAATTCAAAGAATAGCATAAATAAGACTACGTTTAGAAAATTCAATGCCACAACAGACTACAGCACCATAAAATCCTAATCTTGCGAATACCTGATAAAATACCCTTCAAAACCGTATTAAAACAGATCATCTCCCCTACAATTAAAAACTTATCCGTAGGATAAACAAGAGGCTCTCAAGAGCCTGTATCGCTCACCTGAACCATGGCTGACATAGATAAAAGGCATTTCCGATAGGAAAAACAAAAAATAAAATTTAAAAGAATATTTTTTTTAAAAAAATGCTTAGTTTCCATGGCAACCAAAAGCTCCACCATCCATTACAACTCATAACAGAACGCCATTCAAAAAAAATTGGGGGAGGAGTTCCCCTTATAATCAAGGTAATACATATTGCTGAAATTCAGACCACAATTCAAATAAATACGGTGGCCATCTTGGATGAGGTACAGACCTGCCCAATATATTTTTTGGATGGGACAACCTAAGGACCATTGTGGCTTAGTTTGGTTCTAATTGGATTAGTAGTTTCTGAGAAGAAGATCTTTAAATGTCTTTCCCATAGGGTCCAATGTTAAAACTATGTTCCCCGCTGGCAGCCATCTTGGAAGAGGTACGGACCTGACGGATACCTTTTTGGAAAGGACCATCTAAGGACCATTGTGACTAAGTTTGATTATAATTGGACTGGTAGTTTCTGAGAAGATCTTTGAATGTCTTGTCCATAGGGTCCAATGTTAAAACTATATTTCCCGCTGGCGGCCATCTTGGATTAGGTACGGTCCTGCCGAATACAATTTTTAAAGGGGACCACCCAAGGACTATTGTGACCAAGTTTGGTTCGAATTGGCCTAGTGGTTTCAGAAGAGAAGATCTTTGAATGAAAAGTTTACAACGGAATGACGCCGGACGGACAAGTGATGGCTCCTTCTGGCGTAGCCAAGTGAGATAACCAGAGGCTCCCATGAGCCTGTATCGCTCACCTGGCTTTCAGTTGCTACAATCAAGCTAACGTTGTAAGTTATACACTTGATATTCAGTCTCTCAAACTTTGGTAGCTAGAACACCACCAATATCTTGAACTGTATATAAAGTCTGATCATGTTTTACTATATTTCTTTGTTGGTCTTTTTTGACAAAAAACGTAAATTGCAGTCAACGAACAATTTTCAACATTGGCTTTGAAGTTGCAACAACATCTATTTGGAAACCAAATTTCATTGAAATTGGACAATGTTGAATCTTCTCGCCTTTTTTGGCAGTCATTTTGAAAATGGCCGTCAGCAAACAATTTTCAGCAAAAGTTTTTAAGTTGCGACATCAATACCTATTTGGAAACTAAATTTTATTGAAATCCGACAATGTTGAATATTCCCGCCTTTTTTGGCAGCCATTTTGAAAATAGCCGTCAACAAACAATTTTCAACACTGGTTTTGAAGTTGCAGCATCAATTATATTTCTATTTGGAAACCAAATTGCATTGAAATCGGACAACGTTGAATTTTCCCGACATTTTTTTTTGGCGGTCATGTTTAAAATGGCAGACAACGAACAATTTTAAGCGTCCGTTTTGAAGCTGCAATATCAATTCCTATTTGGAAACCAAATTTTAATTGAAAACGGACAATGTTGAATTTTCCCACCTTTTTTGGCAGCCATTTTGAAAATGGCGGTCAACGAACACTTTTCATCGCCGGTTTTGAAGTCGCTACATCAATATCTATTTGGAAATCAAATTTCATTCAAATCAAACAATGTTGAATTTTCCCGCCTTTTTTGGCAGCCATTTAGAAAATGGCGGTCAACAAACAATTTTGTTATACCTTATAATATTTCCCTTATATAAATGCATTGGGGAAAAAATCGACAATTTGTCTGTTTTATTTTCTCAAACCAAAAAACGATCTGTTGACCAGTCAACAGTTTTCAGTCTGTTGACCGACACCGATCTGTTGACCACCTGCCTTATTTTGATTGGTTCAAAAATATCACGCTCATATCACATGATCTCCTGTCGTCTGCATAACAAAATTGGCGACGTGAATTGTATTCAGATGAAATGGAGCGTATTCATTGAACATGAAAAGGTATAACAAAACAGTTATAGACTGGGCCCTCAAACAACAGCTGTTTTGTTTGACCCGAGGACTGAACTGTTGCACGAAGCCGAAGGCTGAGTGAAACAGTTTAGTCAGAGGGTCAAACAAAACAGCTGTTGTTTGAGGGCCCAGTCTATAACTGTATATTAAATACCAGTTTTGAAATTCACACAGCATGGCAAACATTTAAGGTAGTTCGACACTAATACACGGCGCATTCGATTGGCGCATTTGCGAAACACGAGTCGGATGCGGAATTGACTTGATTTTCAAACCGGAATATTCCTGTATTGGCCTATTCACTGTGACGTCATAATAGATTGACATACACTTTCCCGCGAATTAGCTCCCTTTCCCCGTAAATATTGTCTATTTCGTAAACTATATAAAATATCTCTCTTAATCGAACGGTGACATATAGATTTTTTCAGCGTAACAGATAGCTTAGGTGTATGTCTCTGAAATATCAAAAAAATTTAAAAATCTATCTGATATTTATTTTATATGAAAGATAAACAATAAGCATGTTCTCACAGTTCCCTATATATTCTTTGTAAATATTGGTGAAAAAAACTGAATTGGGCCTGATTTTCAAAGCCAGATAACAGGAAAAGATGATCGGTGACATATCATTTTTATTTTATTTTTTGAGTATATAGGATAAAACCTACAAAATATCTAAAAAGAAAAAAATTCTGTCTGATATTTTTATTAGGATCGAACTACCTTAATCAATTTACACTTACCTTCATCTTCTATAGTCTTGGAAATAAAAGACAAAAAAATGAAAATTTTGAAAATTCCGTGAAAAAAGGACAATAACTCCTACAAAGGATTTTGGATTTTCTTCAAAATTTCAGAGTTTGTAGATCTTGATATGCTGAACCTGTTTGCAATATATACTTGACCTCTATCTGTTACACTTTTTGAAATAAAAAAAAATACAGAAAAAGGGCAATAACTCCAAGACAGGGTTTCGGATTTTCTTCAAAATTGCAGGGCAGGTAGATCTTGCTATGCTGATCACTTTTACTTTGTGTCAGATTTTTGATACCTGTAACGGTTATTTGCAAAAACAGCAATTTACCCCATATGTTCTATTTTTAGTAACAGCAGCCATGTTGTTTGGTCTTCGGATTAATCGAACATAATTTTTAAACTGCCTACCCTGGTGAGGCTTCAGACCAAGTTTGATTACAATTGGCATAGCAGTTTCAGAGGAGAAGATTTTTGAAATTGTTGACGGTCGACGGACGGACGGACGGACGACGGATGCAAAGTGATGGCAAAAGCTCACATGGCCTTTTAGGCCAGGTGAGCTAAAAATACTGTCTTCTTCTTGTATGTATGTTTATTTTGACAATATGAAATCTTCACTTTCTGATAGCGTTACTTTCCACAAGAAATCGCACATTTTAGTGAAATTCGTTTCAGCGTCATTAACACCTACTTGCACCTCATTTTTAAAATGGCTATTGAATATGCATATTTTTGGAAGCCTAGTGTACTTTTACGCTTGTTTTTTTTTTTCCTTGTAACTGAAATAATTTCATAATACAGTATTTTTTAAAATCTCTTGAAAAATACAATATCAAATTTTACTTTTAAAAGTTCAGCTTAAATTGAAATATGGATGGTCATTAACTTATGGCCAAGTGTATATTTATAATCGTTCTTCAAACCTTTGAATTCTAAGGAAATAGATCTAAACAGAATTTCCGTCCGCCCGGATCTGACGTTACTCAGACCTTGAAGATCATAATCCTATTTCACTTCTTTAATTTTTGATATTGAAAAATTAGAAAATAAAGAACTTATCATGCACTGTCTTTATCTATATGTCATTCCCTTGTGCATTTCTCATTCAATACAATTTCATTTAGATCCTATTACATGTAGTTTAGTTTCTCCAGCAGCTCTTACACACATTTCGGTTTGTGGTCTACCAGTTTTTCAACATCTTTTAGTTTATTGTCCTTCAAGCGTTTAGAATTTATCTGCAATATGCGCATATGCAGAAAATAAATTCACAGTAACTTCGGTATTTAGTTATTTGATTTGATCCGCACTAAAGAGATATAAGTTGTCGAAATGGATATATGCAGAAACTAAAATTTACTGTATCTTCGGTATTTACTTATCACCACTGAGCGCATACCCATGCTGGTTGACGGTTAGTTTAGGGAAATACTTCGGTGCTGACACCAAAACCGATTTTATGTGGAAACTTGCAATATCTAAATTTTTCGAAAGTTGTGTGCAAAACTAAGGAGTATCTCCCTCGTACATAGCCCTGTCCTTAGCTAATTTTGGCCTTTAACTTAGATTCTATTGGTTTTTTTTTCTATCAGCTTTTACACATATTTCGCTTTACCAACTTCCAAATGTTGAGATTTTATCTGCACTTAAGAGACACAAGTTGAAATAGCCATATGCAGAAACTAAAATTTACAGTTACTTCGGTATTTTGTTATATTTCAAAACATGCAGTTCAATTTCACATGTACTCTGGTTTTTGTATTTATATTTTCACTTTGGTCTATAGATTATAAATCATTATAATACACAATTTCGCTGGTTTTGATTTTTATCTCAACTTAAATTTTTTCTCAGTAACTCTCGATTTCTGATCTTTGTTCTTTTGAATTTCATGGGCTGTTCTGTCATGAATTGTGGCAATCGCGTCTTTCATTTCTAAATCCTTTTCGAATGGAAACTTTTTTCAGCAAGATGTGCATTTACTCGATATCCTTTTGTTGTTTATTATGGTAAACTTTTTGTTTCATTGTAAATTATTGATGGTAACAAACCAAATTTTAGTTGTAAAATCAAGTATTGGCCTGTTCTCTCATAAGAGTTTGGTGCTGGATGTAATAAATAACTATATACCAAAGTTACTGTGAATTTTGTTTCTGCATATGCGCATTTCGACAACTTATGTCTCTTCAGTGCAGATAAAATCTAAACATTTGGAAGACCATAAACTCAAAGATGTGTAAAAACTGATAGAGAACAAATAACCAATATCATCTAAATATTAAGCCAAAATCAGCTAAGGACAGAACTTTGCACGAGGGAGATACTCCTTAGTAAACATTAAATGTTATATTTGCATTTTGTTTTAAAGATTACTGTACGGTTGTTATATTTCTCGGGGTATTGATTTTCGCGCTATTCGCGTTTAACAAGATAAGCGCAAAAATTAATACCCGCAAATATATTTCTGTATGGCTAAAAATAAATACACAAAAAGACTCACAGTAAAAATCAAACTAGAAAAAAGTCCAACTTATCAAGAAGAGTACCCTTACAATGAAGTACATAAAACATGAAGACAATACACAAAGGTACTGTCCGGACAAATGCTCGCAGTTACTGACAGCTAGCTAAGGACATAATTTCCGTTGACTATGATATCAAGCCTTCTTACATATGAAATTTCAATTGAAATACTTCTAAATCAGATTTGGTATAACAATGTTCAGTTATCTTCAGTTATACAGAAATATATTTGCACAAAGTGACACAAAATAATAAAATTTGAAATTAAGCTCTGACTTCTGACAACATTCTGGAAGAAAGAAAGTAACCAATACTATAGTTCAACGGCCAAAAATGAATCAAAATCAATTATATGGGGCGATAGGTTGTTTCATTTGTTTCTAAAATTTGTCATCTCGCTTGGTAATGGTTACATTCGGCTCTGAACAGAAGATGAGTGGATTTAGTCCCTTGAATTGAGGGGAGGAAAATTGGTCTGATGTGATGTGGTAAGTAGACATATCTTTAGTCATGCCATTTTTTGTAAATACAAATCAAAGAGAACTCAATTAGATAATACTGAACACAAAATGTCTTCATGTCTGTTGATGGTCAATCGAGATACACGTAACACTCCAGACATTCCCTAAAGTGAAATAATGTCATAACTTCATAAAGGAGTTTACTGAAATGCAAACTTGGTTAAAAAATCTCTCCGGTGAGCTAAAACATAGATAAGCAAAAATTGAAAGAAAAAGATAAAAAAAAAACCAGGAGTTAGTAGAAGTCCTTCAGGTAGTTTCATTCTGTTGCATATCATAAAGACTAACTGAAGGTAAATTATTTTATATGGAATCCAGTACACATGGTAGAAGCATGCATGATGAAAAATATTGAATACGGTTACCTAAGTGACAAAGTTAAACCACCAGGAGTACTACTACTCTGTCGAACCAAAAAACTTCCATCATATCCTTGGTCTTTTAACAACTGCTCCGCCTCAGGTCCTGTAATGTGTGGATGAAACCACCTGCAAAATAATAAAGTAAAAGTTATAATTACAATTACTGAAGGGCTTTAAGCCCCAGTGACACTGTCACGTTTTTAAGAGCTATATGGCCACGTTTCATGTTATCTTTGTCATCTTTTTTTCGGTTCCTACGCTTTTCCAGGTTTATGCCACGGTTTTGTGCGTTTTTCTACGTTTAACACGGTTTTGCTACGGATCATTTAATCTGATGCATCCACTAGCCACGTGTAAACAACGTTTTAGTAGGTATCATTAGGAAGTTATTTTGTGTAAGGTCATAATGAATAAGTCAATAAAAACTACCCCCTCCTTTATTTGATATGTATAAAATTATATATGGACATCTATATACCAATGGAAAGCTTAAAATCTCAAGTTTCGGGATATCTTAAAATATTAATAATTTAACAATGGTTCATGCAAACTGAGATTATTACAAATGTGGACAAAATGGTAAATTTCACTGAAAATTGCACCAAATCAGGCCATGTTGAGCCAAAAATTTCAGCAATACTGGTGCAGAAATTACCATTGAAATTAAATTCATTGCAAAGAACATGATTTCTTCTTTCTTTTAAGGTGTCTGCAGGGTATTTCCTATTATAGAATTTTGTGAAATTTTTTGTGTAGAAACATAATTGTATTATAGTTCAAAATGTAAAATAAAATTTGGGGGTCACCGTGCATTTTTAGAAGCAAAATCTGAAATTTAAAATTTAAGGATTTTACATAGAAATGATAAGGAAAATGAAAATATGAGAGGATAGTTTGAAAAATCTATTATAGATTTTTTCATACTTTGCATGTGTTTAATTATCATTATGTAGTTTACATATAAAAAATAAAAAGTAGGGGTCACCGTTGAAATAAGAGAGAAAAACTGCAAAATGTTAATTTTTCTAGTGAAATCTTATCAAATCATCTCCCTTGAATAATTTCTGTGTTTTGTAAATCCAGCAAAGGATTTAGAGCTCATGTGTTTTAGCGCAAGTTTTTGTAACAATGATTAGGAATATACATTTTAAATACATTTGAAATTTCTTTTCATTTTAAATAATTATTTTGTTAAATTTCTTAATGAATGAATCTAAATGAACAATTATTAGACCAAAATGGCGGAATAATACCACTGAGACACCTTAAGTAGGGTTTAAGGGTAAGGTCACCTGCTCCGAAATCTGCTATTTTGCCTGGCAGCTGAGTTCAAAATTTAGCACATGACAAACTACAGTGTTCATCCAATTGTCTCCCCTGCACAAAGTGACACAAAATAATAAAAATTTGAAATTAAGCTCTGACCTCAATTATCTATTAATTTTATCATCAAGTCCAACTCTAAACATAAATATAAAAAAAGTTGACATTTTCAATGTTAGGACCTTAAAATAGCAGGGATTCCCATAGATGATGTAATCATCTTGGAAAAGCCCCACTCGCAAAATTTACGAAACTGTGTCTTGCTATATTAGGATTCGCTGCGTTTCAACTACGGTTAAAACAGTACATGTTTTATGAAAGACACTGGTTCAAATTTAACCATACCCCTTTACTTGATGTGAATTCAAAAGAATTAGTTGCTCACGAGACATCAAAAGCGAATTTATTAAGGGGGTAGGCCTGGGGTAGGAGGACATGCAGTACTCTGTTTTTCACTTTTTTATTACTAGAAAGATAATCATTACAATAGGTATTATAATTTTTTTTTTAAATTGTAAATTGTTTTCCACACAGCTAATAAATATTAATTTTGTCATGAAAACAAATACCCATCATCCAGTTATCTTTACTCTACATTTTTGCAATGCTGTCCAAAGATAATGAAAATATGTAAAAGTCGGATTTCTTCCAAGGGAGGTAATTTATAGTACAGATTCAGAAATTTTATTGATTTTTACCCACTTTATTCTTAATTTGTGAAAAACTAGGAAGGTAGAATTTTCTAAAATTTTAATATATTTTTAATATAGTTTTCTTTCTATTCTCAGTCTTTGGTGAAATTAAACGACAGATTTTTTTACAAGACGTGTTTAATAGTGATCAAAATAGAGTAAATATTTCAGCCTATTCTATTCAAAACACCATGGATGTATTTCAGTTCAAACTTTTTAAATTTTCTATCATTATTCATGCTTACTTTCACACATGTCTAAACTACGGAAATTTGCATTTGAAATAATCTTTAATCAAAGACAAGTTTGATTAGAGCCAATTTTATACACCACAATCAAGTCCTGAACGGACCAAATAATATGAGGAAACAGGGTATCTTTGATGACCACTAGACAGAAAACGAGACGGTAAAAATTGTTGAAAATTGCTTAAAGTCGACATGAACATATGCAGTTTTAATACTGAAAATATTAGGAAAATTAAACGAGTGGAAAATTTTAGGCTTGCCCGGGTTTACCCCCTTAAATTTCTGTTCAATTACTACCATCAATGACGGTAACAAAGAACCCCAATCTTCCCCCTCGAACTTATGCAACTCTTCTTAGTATAGAAATGACAGAAAATGAAACGAAAGATATCCTTAAAAACCATTAAATTAGGAAACTTGTGGTCAAAACCTTATAAGTCACCAGATGCTAAAAAATACAGCTAATACTGTCTGTAGACCCCTTACAATACTATTTAATCACTCGTTGCAATAATATAAGTTTCCTTCTATGTGGAAACTTGCAAGAGTAATGCCCGTATTCAAAAAAGGCGAAAAAAATAGTCCATGCAACTATAGACCAATCTCCCTTCTTAGTTGTATAGGTAAAGTAATGGAACGTATAGTGTATAAACACATTTATTATTTCATTACGCAGCATAATTTGTTATATGAATATCAGGCCGGATTTCTTCCTGGCCATTCTGCAGTTTTTCAGTTGTTAGAAATATATCATAATATTTGTAAAAAATTAGATGAAAAATTATCAAATGTGTTAGTTTTCTGCGAGATCCCAAAAGCATTCGATAGAGTATGGCATAAAGGGTTAACTGTGAAATTAAAATCGTATGGGGTCTCTGATAATCTGCTTGAATGAATGAAAGAATATATTTCAAATCGAAAGCAAGTAGTTTTCGTCAATAACGAACTCTCAAACTAGTAAATCTGTTGAAGCCGGAGTTCCACAAGATCTGTTTTAGGCCCACTTTTATTTTTGTTGTATATAAATGATGTTGCAGATAATTTAAATAACCTAGCACGTTTATTTGCAGATGACACATCAATGTCAAATGCTAACTCAGATTTTGATATTATAGAATACGAAATCAATAATGTTCTCAGTCGGTTGAATGTATGGGCGAATAACTGGTTGGTGGATTTTAACCCTAATAAAACAAAGGCACTCTTAATAAGTTTTAATCGAAATGTGCCTAATTTGGATATCAAATTTAATAACGAGCTTGTAGAACTTGTTGAAAATCATAAGCACTTGGGTTTAACATTTTCATCAAATGCAAATTGGACACAGCACATTTCTAAAATAAAACAATCAGCTCTAAAACATTCAAATAAATGTACTACGAAAATTAAAATATATGTTATCTAAAAAGACTTTGTCTAATATATATCTTACCTTTATTAGAACGCTTGTGAAGTTTGGGATGGCTGTTTTGAAAAAGAAGCTGAAGAACTTGAAAAAATCCAATTACAGGCAGCCAGAATAGTAACTGGTCTGCCAATATTTGCTAGCAGAGAGTCTTTATATTTTGAAACCGGATGGGAAACTTTACAAAAAAGAAGGACGGATCGATAGTATATAATGTTCTATAACGTGCATCAAAAGCTTTGCCCACCTTATCTCTATAACATTTTGCCCTACAGTTTCACAAATTAGTCATTATAAATTAAGAAACAACAACAACTATTCAATACCGAGCCCCAGGCTTAAAATGTCAAGACAATTATTTGTACCCTCTATGGTCCCACTGTGGAATCATTTGGATGTATCCATAACGAATTCGCCAAGTATAAATATTTCTAAAAAACAAAATTAAAGAACCAAGGTTACTACAATGAAGGAAACATGAATTTAAACATACTTCATACAAGACTGAGACATTGTTGTAGTTCCCTAAATGCAGATTTAGCTCGGGTAAATATTATAAATAATCCACAATGTGTTTGTGGATTTCCTTTCGAAGATGCAATACATTATTTTATGGAATGCCCTAGATACCAGGACGAAAGAAGACATCTTCTTGAAGTATAAAGTTTAGATAATATTGATATTAGTATTGAAACTTTACTTTTCGGAAATGAATCCTTCAATTATGAAATTAATTCTACTATTTTTAACAGAGTATACTAAATTACATTAATAAATCTAAAAGGTTTTAACAGAGTATTGTTGCCAAATTCACATTCCCTCCTTTTTCATAATGTTGCTTGTTGTGAACCTGTATTTTTAACATAGTAACTTTGTTTTTACCCTTTTTATGCATTTTGGCGTTTGTGTATTTCCCGTATTTTATGTAATTTGTTTATGACGTCATGTAAATGTTTACTGAATGTTGTGTGGAAAACTTGGAGCTGGATGGATGTTTTATTAATGTAATGAGCTGTATGTTGGAACCAAAGCATATTAAATGCTGATCTTGAAATGGATCTTTTATTTTTAAGACCGCTCGACTATGGACAATGCATTTTGGACACGAACTGTACTGAATTTTATTACACTGGTGGCAGCCAATAGAAACGAATCTATGATAAAGGACTGTTTGTCTTTGATACAATTTTCTTTAATGGATATATATTCTTTGAAGGAGGGAGGAGATGGTATTCTCTGAAGCTACAGGTATCATGTTTAACTTTGTAAATGCAGCTACACATTAGATACTGAAGTGATGAACAATATGGTGAGCACTAAGGATTACTGATATCCAAAGTGCATAATTCACAGTACATTTGTATCTATATATTTAGCACTAACGATTACCTGAAATCTTAAGTGCACGACTTTCTTATTAAATGCAACAGCAGCTATACACGTATTACGCTATGGAAAATTGTGAGCAACATACTCAATTAGAATTTGATGGTACCAGTATGTTTGAAGGATTTTGGTTGCAGTTTTCTTTGTTTCTTTGTTTGCTAACAGGTATAACTGGTCACCTGAAGATATTTGTTTTCATCTTTTAATTTCTCTGAAAGGCAAAGCTCTAGAATATGTATCCTGTCTATCACAAGAAACTATTCATGACGTCGATCTCTAAAGAGACGTTTTGGAGATTTAGAAACGGCTGAAATGTGTAGATTAAAACTGAGGCAAATAACTATGAACAATCATGAAAGTATACAAAAATACATTTGCAGAGTAGAGAGATGTGTAAGGAAAGGATTTCCTGGTGTAGATGAACAGTTACTAGTTCAACTCACAATAGAATATTCAATGTATGGATATAAAGTTTCAGATATAAGTTATCGAGTTTTGGTAAGTCAACAAATGTCAGTGGATAACCTTAAAATGAAACTAATATGGCAGGAACATTCAAGGAAAGTTTTCAAAATGTACAACATAATTCTACAACGTCTGTGAATTTCTATAGTAAGAATAATGTGAATCAGAAGAATAATATAAGAAATAAAGTAAAGAAATGTGTCAAGTGTTGGTACTGTAAAGAATCAGGACATATTAGGAAACAATGTTGTAAAAGACAGAGAAAATTACAGTCAGTGCAAAACACCTGCAATGTTATGAGAAACAAGGACAATAACTCTGAACTTGTAGTACATGAAAATAAAGCATCTACAACGTCCTCCGGGGTACAGGATTTGTATAGTATCAATGCTGTTTCTACATTTTGTGATACAAATTCAATTACATGTGGTGATGATTGTAAACCTACTGAATCTGTTGAAAGCCACATTGGACATTCTCTAATAGTTGTAGATAGTACAGATATTGTGTGTATTTCTGAAATGCAAAATAATGGAAGCATTAGGCTCTGTAAGTCTCGTCATGTGACCTTCGAGAATATGCGTGAAACGTTGTTACCGGGTACATTGTGCCTATGTAGTCTTATGAGAAATTGTTGGATTTTTGGTTTAAAGCTCAAATTAAGAATGGGATTCGTTTTCTTTGAACCAGAATATTTTATCATTCAAGAATTATACACTTTATAACCTTCACCTAGACTGAAATTTAACATAATAACGCATTTCCTATGTAACGTCAAGTGAAGTTTGTCCCGGAAGTGATGAAGTCGGATGACGGTTTCAGTGCATTATATATTAGAGTTCCGGGCTTTGAAAGTGAAAGTAGAACGAGACTTACAGACCCTGGATTGGATATGTTGAGCATACGTATTTATAAATTAAACTTTAACATTTCTGTAATTTTAAAATGGGTACAGAATAAGTAAATTATAAATGTAAAAAATGTAGATCTTGTAAGCAAAACACTTTTTTTTGCACTTTTATTGAGAAGAAACAAAACTTGCACTTTTTTTAGTGTAATTTAACTTTTACTTTTTGGTTCAAGTAAAATAATTTGTATTTATTATCCTTATTACTACTTCAAGTGTATAAAATATACAGTGACAGTTACTAGAGGAACACAGAAGTGAAGTAAATAATGATGTAGAGTAAAATAATGTTGTAAAAAAAACTTGGTGAAATTTATTGATTGATTGTTTGTGAAACTTGTCAATTGATTGATTAATTGATTTTGAAATTTATCGATTGATTGATTGAGATTTTGTCTGCTTAATAGAACAATAAAACAGAAAAGGTTATAGAGTATAGAAATATAAAAAATGGTTATTGTATAAGATATTATAAATATATCTTAGTATACATACATTAATATATTGTAGTTTAAAGAAAAAAAAAGTACAAAAACTTTAGCTTAAGGTCTTACATTTTATGGTGACAATCTGTGTGTGCAAGCCCAACCCCACCCACCCACCAATCCTGTTTCACTCTTTGTATCTTTGATTGGTGACACAGAAGATGGATGCAGAGGAATACTGAAGAAACATAAGGTAAGTGATAGTCCATTTTGGTTGGATTTGGTTTTGTTGGACTTGGTTGTTTTGAGGTAGTTGTCTAGATAGACCCCAGATTGGCCCAACCTTTCAAGTGAAATTAAGGTTGTAGTTATATTTGCAGGTCTTGTACTTAGCAGAACAGTTTCGTTTCTAAGTGTTTTATTTTTCACTTATACTTAGAATTTTGAGTGCAGGTGTTGATTGCTTGACAGGTGGATTGAAAAGTTGACCACAGGTTGATGGGCAGTTGATATATTGAGTTGTTCATTGGTATTGCAGATTGCTCTGTGGCCATTTGAGCTTGTTTAGACGGTCTGTCTGTCTGTTAGTTTTGACATTGTCAGTTTGTCTGCCTGTTTGTGTAGTTGGGTATTGTTGTGAATTGTCCGTTGTATATTTGTAGGTCACTGATATTTATTCAGTTGGTACATGTAGTTCAGTTCTTGGTGTACTTTGAGTTTGTCTGACACTTACTAGAATACCGAAGGACTTTAGATTGTGTTTGTCAGTGATTGAGATTTTGGGGTGAAGTGTTTTTGTGAGTGTACTTTTTAGTTCTTTGCATTTCACCAGCGTAGGTTGAGAGATAGTGAGGAGAGATAGATTGTGTTAGTACTTTTATTCAATATTTGTGTTTTGGTTGACATTGTGTATTGCTAGATTGTATGTTGCATTGTATATATATTGTGTATTGATGAATTGTGTATTCTTTGTTTCTTTCATGTTGTACAATTTCAGTTGATGTCTTTCCTTTAGTTTGTCATTATCAGGTCACACATTCATTTTATTTTTTTTTCTTTTATTGTTGTTGAAATTAAACTTTATTTATCTCTTTTACTGATAGTGGATTAAGATGATTTGTTAATTTCATTTATAATTTCATTTACAGGTATTTCTTTGTTTTTCAGATAATTTTGTTCATTTCAGGTATTTTGTCTATTGTAGGTTATTATTCATCATTTATTTTCAGATTTTCATTTGAATTTTCAGTTATTTTGTGTTTATTGTAGGTTATTTCTTATTTATTTATTTTTTGCAGAAACATAATTTTCAGTTATTCCTTTCTTTTGCAGGAGTAATTTATTCCCATTTCAGACATTTCTTTTGTAGGAATAGTTTATTCCAATTTCAGATATTTTATTTGTTTTAGGACTAATTTATTCTAATTTCAGATGTTTCTTTTATTTGTAGGAAATATTCATTCTTAGTTTCAGTTATTTGTTTAATTTTTACAGGAAGTTTATTTCTTTTCAGTTATTCTTGATTTTCAGATAGTTTTTTTTTCAGATATTTAGCTTGTGTGTTTAAATATCTTCATTTCAGGTATCATTTCTTTTTTTTTTCCTCATAGGAAGTTTATTTCTGTTTCAGCTATTTTTTTTTTATTTGAAACTTTTTAGGAAATTATTTTTTTAGATATCTTATTCATTTTTCAGATACTTTATTTATTTTGATTTTCAGAAAGAACTTTATTTCAACACATTTCATTCTATTTTAGGTTTATTTCTTATTTCATGTATTTTTTTCTTTATTGTAGGTGTTTATTTATTTATTTATTTATTTATTTTAGGTGTTTATTTTTGTTGTTTTGTAGGACTTTGTTTCTTGTAGGTAATATTTTGTATCAATTTTACTAGGTTGGCATACTACAAGACTTTGTATATACATACATCATGGATAGTACAGAGGTTGAATTTACACAAAAGGAAATTGACCAGCTTGTAAATACTTTTAAAGCTATGAGGATTAAACTAAGGTCTGACTCACCAGATGATCTATTAAGATGGATGAAAGAGTATATATCTACTGTTGGATATACGACACAACATATGTATACCTTTACACCTAGATTGCCATCTTTTGGTGGAGACAAGTCTGATACACCTTTTGAATTATGGAAATACCAAGTGGACTGTTTGGTGCGAGACAAATTACCAGAAGAAATAATCAAGCAGTCAATTAGAGCATCACTCAAAGGAGAAGCTAGCAAAGTAGTCATGCGACTTGGAACAACTGTATCTGTGCAACAGATCTTAGCAAAGATGACAGGGATTTTTGGAGATGTTGACAACCAGTATGATATATTGGCACAATTCTACAGCGCCAAGCAGAAAGACAACGAAGATGTTAGATCTTGGGGACTCAGGTTAGAAGCATTACTCAATCATGCAGCTTCTAAAGGACAGCTACATACTGGAGATTATGATGATACATTAAGATCAGCTTTCTGGAAAGGACTTGTACCATCCATCAAGAATATTACCAGATATCATTGTGACACCATTACTACTTTTAATGATTTGATGGTTGCACTTAGACAGGTAGAGATACAGGTGAACCAAAGGAAACACAAGGAAAAGAGGGAACAGAAACAAGCAGCGATAGATGTCAAAGCTATTACAAAGGAAATAATGACTAAAGTAGACAAAATAGACAAACCACAACCAAAGATGAGAGCTGAATATCACAATGACATACCATATTATCAGAATATAAGATGTTGGAGATGTGGACAGTTAGGCCATATAGCAGTTGGTTGTACAGTCAGGTTGGATAATTCTAGAAGAGGAAGACACTTTGACACTGCATATACCACCAAAGATGCAATTGGTATAAGTCGAAAGCAGATCAAAAGGATGACAACCAATGATGTACCTGGATTAGTTGGCTCTACCAATGAAGTTGACATCCAAATAAACAACATCAACACTAAAGCATTATTAGATACAGGATCAACAGTATCTACAATTAGCCAGGATTTGTATGACAGATATCTTCAAGATAAACCAATAGAGCCTCTTGAACATTTTCTCAGCATTGAATGTGCAGATGGTGAACAACTCCCATATACTGGATATGTTGAAGTTAAATTAGCAGTTCCAGGGAAAGCACAACAAACATTGGATAGTTGTCTATTTTTAGTCATCCCGACGAGCAAATACCATTCAGCTGTTTCTATTCTTATAGGAACCAACATCTTGAATGTCCTGATGAATTGTACCAAAAACCGTTATGGACAAAGATTTCTACAGACAGCTCAACTACAAACTTCATGGTATCTTGCATATCGATGCTTATCACTAAGAGAAAAGGAGTTGGAAAAACAAGGAAACTTGGCAATAGTCAGAAGTGCAGAAACATCAAGGAAAATTATAGGACCAAACAGTAGTATCATCATTGATGGATATTTAGATAGGAAGTTAACAACACATCCTACTTCAGTAATGCTACAGTCAACATCATTGTCTGCCATTCCAGACGATTTAGACATCACTCCTACCGTCATATGCTATAACCACAAGCACACACAGAAGGTTCCTGTTCTTCAGATTAACAACATTTCAACAAGAACTGTCGTCATTGAGCCCAAAGCAGTAGTCTGCGAATTACAACCTGTTAATATTATGGATGCTTCAAACTTGGAACATAAAACCACAGTAAAAGAACCAACATCTGTTGTAGACCCAGTAAATATATCTAAAGAACTTCTCAACTTTGAACAACAGAAAGAAGTAAAGGAATTCATGTTACATTTCAGGGACATATTTTCAACTGGTGACACCGATATAGGACATACTACTTTTATTAAACACCGCATTGATCTCTTTGATGAAACACCATTTAAACAGCGACACAGAAGGATCCCACCATCAATGATCCAAGAAGTTAAAGATCATTTACAACAACTTTTGGCAGCCGGTGTTATTAGGAAGTCCTATTCACCCTGGTCATCAAATGTGGTTCTTTGTAGAAAGAAAGATGGAAAGTTGAGAATGTGTATCGACTTCAGACAACTTAACCAACGAACAATTAAGGACTCATATGCACTTCCAAGGATAGATGAGTTCCTTGATTCACTTGGTGGCAATAAATATTTCAGCGTGATAGACATGAAAAGCGGATATCATCAAGTTGAAATAGAGGAGAGTCATAAAGAACGAACAGCATTTACTGTAGGACCTTTGGGTTTCTACGAGTTCAACAGGATGCCCTTTGGCCTGGCTAACTCTCCCGCAACGTATCAACGCATAATGGAAGATATCTTAGGCGACTTGAACATGTCCATTTGCCTGATATACCTCGATGATGTCATCATCTTTGCCAACAGCTATGAAGAACATCTTGATAGACTACATAGAGTGTTTCAGCGTTTAAGAGAGGCAGGCTTTAAGTTGTCAGCAAGCAAGTGTAACCTGTTTATGGAGAAAGTAAAATATGTCGGCCATATTGTATCCGAAAAGGGAGTGGAGCCAGATCCAGCTAAGATAGAAAAAGTCATCCAGTGGCCGACCCCGACATCACCAGATGAAGTCCGACAATTTTTAGGTTTCTGTGGATATTACAGAAAGTTTGTGAAAGATTTCTCCAAAATAGCAAGACCACTGAACAACTTGATGCCTGTTGGAAAGAAGACTAAATCCAAGAAGGGAAGGAAGTCGACCACTACTCAAGTAAATTGGAAACGGGGAAAAGAAGAACAACATGCATTCGACACCCTCAAAGAAAAGCTATCGACACCGCCCATATTGAGTTATCCAGATCACAGTCAGCCATTTGAACTCCACACTGATGCTAGTATGGATGGACTAGGAGCTATACTGTACCAGACTCATGAAGGATCTAAACACGTCATCTCCTATGCAAGCAGAGGGCTGAGAAAAGCCGAGAGAAATTATCCAGTACATAAACTTGAATTTCTTGCGTTAAAATGGGCGGTTACAGAGAAGTTTAGTGACTTTCTACTTGGCAACAAGGTTACCGTCATCACAGATAATAACCCTCTTACGTATGTATTGACCTCAGCAAAGCTTGATGCTACAGGACATCGTTGGGTAGCAGCCCTGGCAGCATATAATTTTGACATTGTATACAGATCAGGGAAAGGAAATGCTGATGCTGATGGGATGTCTAGACTTCCAGGACTTTTCAGAAACCAAGAGCAACAAGATAGTATGATTTCCACAGAATCGGTACAGGCTACTTGTAATGCTATACAGACGCCTTATGTGGAGTCATTGTCAATGTCAGCTGACGTCGTTGATGATATTCCATCTTCAAGTTAGATCCTTGGAGACATTGATGTGAAGAGTACACAACAAAAGGATCCAAATTTAAAGTTCTGGATTGAACATGTCAGCAATGGTCAGAAACCTAAGAAAACTACAATCCCTCAAGGACAAGCCAATAATGTATTGTTGAAGAACTTTGACAAATTGGAAATGTCAGATGGAGTTTTGTGTAGAAAGACCAACGTTAATGGAGACCAAAGAACACAGATCGTTATACCAACTGTCCTGATCTCTTCTGTTCTGCATTATCTACGCAACGACATGGGCCATCCCGGAAGAGAGCGAACTAGTCACCTTATTAGAGACCGCTTCTTCTGGTATGGTATGACAAGAATATCGACGATTGGATTAAAGGTTGTTCCAGATGTCTACACCGCAAAACACCTGACAGAGATACAGCTCCACTTGTTAGTATCAGAACATCTCAGCCACTTGAACTTGTCTGTATGGACTACATGTCTTTGGAGTCATCTAAAGGAGGTTACCATCATTTGTTAGTCATTACAGACCATTTTACAAGATACGCAATGGCAATACCAACTAGGAATCAGCTTGCTCGAACAACAGCAGAAGCATTTTATAACAACTTTATACTACATTATGGATTCCCACATCGCATCCATTCCGACCAAGGAGCTAACTTCCAGAGTCGTATCATCAAGGAACTCTTTAATATTACAGGAGTAGAGAAGAGTAGAACAACACCTTACCACCCGATGGGTAATGGCCAGTGTGAGCGGTTTAATAGGACTTTAATCAACATGCTGGGAACACTTGAACAAAATCAGAAAGCCGACTGGAAGAACCATGTGTGAGATATTGTCCATTCGTACAACAGTATGAAACATGAAACCACAGGCCAAACTCCGTTTTTCCTGATGTTTGGACGTCAGCCTAGATTGCCCGTTGACTTGGCATTTGGTATCGATTTGAACACCAAAAACACAACATTAACCAAGTACGTTGATAATCTGAGGGACCGGTTAAGGAAAACTTATGAACTTGCTTCATCAACAGCTAGGAGTTCACAGGATAAACAGAAAGATAATTATGACATCAAAGTAAGAGGAGCAGTATTACAGGAGGGAGACCGTGTGCTTGTTAAAGTTGTAGCATATGACGGTAAACATAAACTCGCCGACAAATGGGAAGAGTCCACATACGTAGTTGTGAAACAACCGAATCCAGAAATACCTGTATACACTGTACAGAAGGAATCTGGAGAGGGCAAACAGCGTACTCTTCACCGAAATTTACTGCTGCCAATTGGTCACTTGCCAACACATTTACAAGATAAGCAGATACCTGTACCTAAACCTCGAGCTAGAAAGAATAAAGAGACACCAGTACCTTCTCCTCGACGGACCAGACTTACTACCAACATTCCCACAGATGTTGATGAGAGCAGTAATGATGAATCCGAATCAGATGTTTATTTAATGTACCGGCCGGACTCAGTGGAAGACAGTTTCCCACAAGATGCTGATGTTATATCAACTGATGGGAGTAATAATGAGGTCCAGGACAAATCTGGTGACGATCAGTTATCTGCTACTGGATCGCAGAGTGCAGATGTTGAAGAGGACGCTCTTCCTTCTGATGAAGCAACTGAAGATCCTACCCCTGCAGATGCAGCTGCTGAGATAAACGACCAGGATAATGTGACAGCCGAGGGCGACACCTCTGCCGAAGTTGAGAATCCTGATGATGAGGATTATGATGAGCAGCAGCCACTTAGGAGGTCTGGTAGAACAAGACGAGAACCCAAATATCTGCAAGCCTATGTAAGATCACAGAAGGCAGATTGGGCAGAACGAGCTCAGGTTTTACAGACTGCACTGATGAAGGGAGCTTTTGATGAAGTTGGGAAAGATGTTAAGTCAAAAGCAGCTAGTGCATTACTAAATTTAATTACAGGTGATTAGCTTTAATTATATTTTCAGATAGATTGCCATATTTTAAATGACGAGGACGTCATTTCACGAGAAGGGGAGAATGTGATAGGGTGAATTTATATAATAATTCACTTTTCATTTCAGATAAAGTTTAGTTTAATTATATAGAATTTTATTATAATATTTGAATGTTGAGTGAGCGTGATATGTTAGTTGTAAATCCTTCACTGGGCTTTGCTGTTTATTTCATTAATTTATGTCGTCCGGAATCCCTGATCTCTGATTGGTCAATCTCGTTTTGGAGGGACAGACGATTTTGAGCTGATGAACTGACGGCCATGTTACTCTTGCCGTAAAAGCCAACTTTACAACTTTTACTAGGCTATTCTTGTGTAATATTATTTGGAAAGCATTTATAGAAATTCAGCTCACTTGTTGTAAGTATATTTTATGTCATTTGTATGAAAAGACGAGTGAAAGAGTAATAGATACCGATATTGATTAATTCGGTCACGGCCTGTTATGCTTCAGTTAATACACAAAGTTAATTACATGATTTTCCACTGACATTGTTTACAAATAGTTTTATATGAATGGGAAGCATTGAATATTAATGTTATTACGATGTAATGAGTATTTTATTGCATTATGGTAATAATTAATAGAATAGTTGACAATGTGTAGAAACCGGAAGTGACAATTTGTTAACAAGTAAACAAGTCGATTTTAGCTCAAATCGTACAATGAGCAGGGTGTGTTTGACTTGACGTTACGATAGGTGTGAAACGTATGAAAGTATTAATAATAAATAAATGTGCATTATTTTTATAAACTGCTGTTCAACTATGTGAATATTTTATACTTCTGTATTATTTTGATAAGTCCTGAAATGGTTGTTTATTATTGAATTCTTGTTTTCAGGACATACTGTATTTACTGTATTTTGAGGAACTAGATGTGTAGTTTATGATGTAGTGCCATTGATACCTAGCAGTGTGTAAACCTCGCTCCATAAGCGGGTAGGTTATTTTTTATATTAAACAACTTAATTGTGACTGTAATAACACACTTGTGATTTTTACTACATCTATTGTAATTTAGATTGTTGATTAAAATATATTTTATTATTTAATTATTCAAAGATATGGATAAAGGTACATGAAATATACACAATATTTCAGTATTATTTTACAGGTTAATCTTTATAAAATTGAGATATGGAGTTATACTCGCATATTGTAAACAGACATTTTTGTGACAGACATTGTAGCTTATTTATACCGAACTGGCATATTAGTGTATAAGTGAGACATGGTATTATATTCATTATATTTATTTAATACAGGGATATGTTATATTAAATCATACTGATTTAATAATTAACTTATGTGATGTTTATATTTTTACTTGTAGGGTTTTTAGCTCATACTGTTATGTTATTCAGTGATGAATAAAAGTTGAACCCTAGCCGGGAGTTGTTGTTATATGCCCGAAAGGACCTCCCGTTATACATGTGTAAAGTGAAAAAGCAATATAATTTTCTAGATATTTATATGCTTGCAATCATGTGGATGTTGTTTTTTAATCCACTGTTTGTTAAAAAATATTTTCCTGATATGAACTGAAGAACACGGAAACTTGAATATGTTGTTTAGTTCAAGTGACTGTGGAAACAATTGTATATTTCTATTGTATATTTCAATAGTCATTTATACTTGTAAAACATTTCGAGGACGAAATTGTTTTAAAAAGGGGTGCAGTGTTGTGAACCTGTATTTCTAACAAAGTACCTTTGTTTTTACCCTTTTTATGCATTTTGACGTTTGTGTAATTTGTTTATGACGTCATGTAATTGTTTACTGAATGTTGTGTTGAAAACTTGGAGCTGGATGGATGTTTTATTTATGTAATGAGCTGTATGTTGGAACCAAAGCATATTAAATGCTGATTTTGAAACGGATCTTTTATTTTTAAGATCGCTCGACTATGGACAATGCATTTTGGACACGAACTGTACTTAATTTATTACATTGCTCAAACGTATTCACTTATATTTATGTCTTTTCTTTCTTTCTTTTTCATATTTATTTACTTGTTTGTGTTTCTGTTTTGCCATCATATTTTTTTGTAATAATTTAATGTTTGGAGAAGACTTAAATAAGTTGAAATAACTTGTTGTCCAATCCATTTGCTTTTTTGCAATAAAATTAACTACGGTCTGCTATTCATCCAAACGAGTGCCAAAAACCGTTTTGAACTTACTATGAGGTATAAGCAAAACGCATTATTAAAGGCGCCACAGCGACTTTAAGATGAAGAACAATAAAAACGTGATTCCATTGTTTGGTTTATCATGTATATGTAGTGTCTTTATTTGATGTGTATTTACTCCATATCTTTTCATTGTTGAAATTTCACATTTTTATTCTGACCAGCTAATTATTGTTCCCACATCTATTTTATTTTATTATGCCAAGTTTTCTTACTATTGACTCGATCAGTGCCTTATGGTTGTTTAAATGTTGTGTTTGTCTTCTGTTGGTCTTTTTGTCGGGCAACGGATGACAGCGGTTGTAAAAACACTTTGCAAGTTGGTTTTGTGTTTGTTGACGATCCTGTTGGCCTCGTGGTGACTTCAAGATGAAAAAGAACAATAAAAGCGTTGTTCCATTGTTCGTTTTTGCCATGTATACTTTGTCTCATTTGTATTTACCCAAATTTGTTCATTCCTTGATTTATGCTAAGGGATACTAATCTTTTTTGTAGTTTATTAGTCGATGACCAAGTGTTATTACCATAACAACGAAGGGATATTGAGGATATGCACATGATATATTTTCACCCTACCTGTAGTGCTTTCTACTAGTATGTAGCCAATGCCTGGGTGAGATTTTTCCTTCTCACCCTACCCATAGTGCTTTCTATGTAGCCAATGCCTGGGTGAGAAGGATGCCTAACCCAATCATTTTCCATCTCACCCATTCGCCTGGGCGAGAACACCTACATGATCTTTTTTCCGCGGTTTTTGTTTCCGCTTGACATTCAAATTGTACTTGTCTTCCTTTTTAGCAAATTTTCCAATAACTTCAACTTAGAAAACTGTTTCTCACTTTTGAGACAGGTCAGTTCCTATTTTTAGCGGTGTGAGATTTTTCTTTCTCACCCTATCTGTAGTGCTTTCTATGTAGCCAATGTCTGGGTGAGATTTTTTCGTCTCACCCACCCGCCTGGGTGAGAACACCTACACGATCTTTTTTCCCGCGGTTTCTGTGTCCGCTTGACATTCAAATTGTAATTTTGTTCTAGCTTTTTTCTTTTTAGATAAGCACATTTTCCAACAATGTCGACTTATAAAACTGTGTCTTTAACTATTGACACCTATTATATGTGCCAGATAATTCTGAAAATAACGTAAAACTCAACATTCAAAAATCCCGCTCGAATCTTATGACGTCATAAAAAAGGGACGTAACTCCCGTATGTAAACAAAAGTCTGGAAGGTCAAATTTCAGATCAACGATTTCAGTGTATGTATATGTAAACACAAATGGAAAGCCAGAGTTGTAAGCCAAGTAAATTATTGTGTAATGTAATATGTTTTGAATTATTTAGTGTCAACAGAAATACAACGTTATGCTTGATAGTACGAAACATGATGTCCAATGTCAAAATGAGCAACTGCTTGTTTGTGTTGGCAGGATGAGAAAAAAAATCAAACACGGGTATGTGTGCGAGACAAGGTGAATCTCACACGCCCTCGGGCAAGATTAGGTAGTCTCCGACTCGGCGAAGCCTCGTCAGAGACAACCTTAATCTTGCCCTTGGGTGTGTGAGATTTCCTTGTCTCGCACACCCACCCGTGTTAGATTCATATTATCTCACCCGTGGGTTGAGACAAGAATATCTCAAACGGCTAAAAAAAGGTACTGGTTTGTCTCAAATGTGAGAATGATATTTTCTCCCACCTCGGACAAGGGAATCCATTGATTTCGCAGTGCAAGATTTTTCTGTCTTACACAGGGGGATGTAAGACAAGCTACACGCGTATTTTCCCGCCAGTTTTTCATATCATAACACAAAGCTTAGTTCACATGAATCCAAAAATATATAACTAAAAGTATTAAATAGTATATTGATTGCCTTAGAACGGCAAAATTTGAATTAATACACATCATAAATGCTTAAGGGGATACGATACAGTAAAGATTCTGAACTGATTTTTTCGTGAAATTTTGAAATAAAGTCAATTTGAACATGCTCTTTTTCAAATCGGCAAAGAAAAGTATACCTTCATGATTTCGTTTTCGAGATAATTGCGATTCAAAATTGCCCATTTTCCAAAATATTTCGTAAAAATTGGATTTTTACAGTAATTTTTAAAATGTCATAACTTTAAAACTAATTTAGCTAATGGGTTCCGGTTTTTTGCTACAGTTTAAGACAAAATTTCATTATTTGTTGTTCGAAATTGACATTTATGTCAATATTTAAAGAAAAAACGTCCATTTCTCGTAGGTAAAATTTCACATAGAAAAAAATTGTGAACTGATTTTTTTCTTCAAAATTCGCAGAGTTCTCCTTGAAACGTCACTCTTTTGAAATTCGCTTTGAAAAATGGGGGTCCATGTGATCCCTTCATTTTACCAGCTAAAATATAGAAAAGTCACATAATTTTTACGGATTATTTTTTAGCTGATTCGATGCTAGATTCGAACTTACAAACTCGATATTTGTAAGCCCATGCGCTAAAAATTACGCCAGATCTAAAGTTTTTAATTTAGCGGTGTTCTTATCCATTCTTACATTCAGTTGTTTATTTGTTTTGTCTTTGAAGTTGACTCAGTTTTTTTTGTTTTTTTTTTGTTTTGTTTTGTTTTATTTTGTTTTTTTTGTTTTTTTTTTTTTGTTTGTTCATTTGTTTGTTTGTTTTTTTTTGGGGGGGGTTTGTTTGTTTGTTTTGTTTTGCTTGTTTGTTTTGTTTTTTTTTATTTTTTATTTTTGAGGAATTCAGGTTTTTTATATGCTACTCATATTCTGTGACATTCCAAGACTTTTGACTTTTTCCATAAATAAACAAGAACAATATTTAGAAACTAATTGACGGCATTTTCACGGGAGAAAAATGTACATAGGTTATAGGAATTCCACGGGAAGCTGATTCAATAAAAGCAACAACAAAAATAAGTCACTGGAAAAGGCACGAGATTTAAATGACTCTTGGAATTTCTTAGTATTTTAATGGACTTGTATTCTAGAAGTGATGTTAAGTAATAAAAAACAGCAAACTTGATAAATTTCTACTGTGCGTTTTTTACACGTAACAAGTGTAAATCTTTTTAACGAATTCAAATTGTTGTTTGGAAAATGGATTCTATTGAAAAAGATGCCAATAGGAAGTCTTTGCTATCATGTTTCAATTTGAAAAGTATGTCGGATCTGGGGCTACCACGTCCCTAATTGCGTTATGAGCAATTCACAACCACATCGATTTTTGTACATGCTTCTGTCTGCAATTCGCGTAGTCTGGTATTTATGACGTTGTGCTTTAATATTCGTGACGTCGCGAAAACAGCATGCCACATTCGGCGACGTTAATATCTGCCCTTGGTACGTGCTCCATGCTTTATGACGTCGTGAAATGGGAAGTAATTCACTGATGTCAACAATGGCGTTTCGACGATGATTTGATTGATCTTTGAGATGCTGAGGGGAGAAAAATAATCAAACACCAGTTAGAGGGTCAGACAAAATCTCAGATACCCTCGGGTAAGATTTCTAGCGTCTCGGACTCAGCAAGCTTCGTCCGAGTACTTGAAATCTTACCCTTGGGTGTTTGAGATTTTTCTATCTCGCCCTGGTGTTAGATTCTTATAGTCTCTACGAGTACATGGTTATTGTTTGCATACCTGAAAGAAAATAAACAACCATTAAAACATTCAAAGTTATTTATCCTTGCTTCATTGAAAAGACAACTATACATATTGTGTTTTAAGTGTTCGTATTCTCATATTCCCAAACATTAAGGCTAAAGGTTTGGGTAACCAATCAAAATACATACTTGGCAAACCACTGACGTGATTGCCAAATAAAAATCACAAACATCCTTTTCTTATAAATTGGTTAGTTTCTTAATCGTTCAAACAACTTTATGTTTCCGTTACAAAAACAGTATAACAGTAAACACCAACAATGGCCGAAAACTACAATCACAAGGATAACAGTAAACACCTACAATGGCAGAAAACTACAATCACATGCCACAATTAATCGAACTCGACCAGAAAAGCAATACTGAAGACAAGAGGCAAATATAAACAACGATAGGAACTCATGATAGCCGGACTTGGGCCATGTCTGATACTAAGTATGATCATCGTTTTGTGCCGTAATACATTCTCATAAAATAACCACATTATACAGGTTAAGTTTTGCTGTTCATTGTTCAAAATAATTTGTGAAAAAGCTGTTTCCAAACCAGTCATGAAAGTAAAAAATGCAAAAGCCAGAAGACATATACAAATTTTGGAGCAAAAAAGCATTTCATTGCACATCATTAAAAAAATATCGTGCGGTTATGCGGATGTAAACTTGGATTCTATTGGCTGATTAACCACCTGATAAATACTAAATAACCATGTCCGCCCTACACAAGACTATCAATAATCATGATAATGTAGTGTTACACCTAGACCAAAGTCATTCAAAAGCATACATATAAGAATTGTACATAAGGACAAAATTCAAAAACATGCAGTTAGCATGGATAAATAAACATATCGTAATTAAAGTTTAACATAGTTTACTTCCACGTAATGTAAAACTAATTTCAGTCTGATATTTACATTAAAAAATTAACATGTGAGATACATCTATAGAAAAAAGAAGGGAAACGGGGAATGTGTCAGAGACAACAACCCAAAGGGGGGTAATAACAACTCATAGCCACCATAAGATCTTCAATGATCTTCAAAGATCTTCAATATACTTGGAATAACATGTAAATTATATGAAATATTTTATTTGCATTCATTTTCAAAGGTTTTCGTTCCATGTATTACGAAAACGCAATTTAAACTTTATAGAGGGGTCAAGGGGGTCCCATAACAGCCTAACAGCAAAGTTAATTTTTCAATAACAGATAACAGATAATTCAAATAAGTGATAACAGCTAACAGTATATATCAAGTCAATAACAGCTAACATATAAATGTAAAACTTGGATAACAGTCATCTAATTCAATAAAACTTTCTTGTGGAGAAGATATACTTTCATAGGTCATCATTGTTCTTCATAAACATGTTCATTGACTTCATTATCAATAAGTGCCCTACCGTTAGGACAAGGCATTATTACACTAGCAAAAATGGAAAATGTGTTTTCTAAGCCCTATTGCCCATAACTCTGACAAAAATCGGAACCAAACTTTGACTTGGTCTGTAACTCATTAAAATAAATGCGGAAAACTGACATTTTACTAAAATTTTCAAAGTCCAAGGCCCATAACTCTGTTAAAAATCAGGAACCAAACTTACCCTTGGTCTGTAACTCACTAAGGTAGACTCACATACAAAATTCAGCTCAATATCTCCAAGGGTTTAGAAAAAAGTGCGGAAAACTGATGCAAGACTGACAGACGGACGGACGGACAGAGCGCCGGTAGGAGACTACAAAAGATCTTTATTTGTTACTCATTATCACTGTACAACGCGAAAAATTCAATAGCCCTAAACTTTTTTAAATGTCTTGGATTAGGCTAGTTGAATTTTTCAGACACTTTTTAACCCACTCTAGTAGTGACAGCTCGCATGAAGTCTAATTCTTTTCATGAATAAAATTATTGAGTCCTATCTCAGAACTGACAAACTCAAATGCCACAAGAAGTATTGTCTTAGTGATGCTAAGAATGAAATGCGCAGTTGAATATGTATTACATTGTCTTACTGCTTTGTGTTTTATCAACATGTTTTTCAGTCAAGAATCGAAGTTTCGAACAATTTTCAAATCAGTATGTGTGAATTTTCATTGATTAAATTTTCTTTTCTCATCATGTAGCTATCAGTGTTCAATTTCACTTCTTATATGAGTGTTTTTCAATTTCAACTTTTGTCGTAGAGATGAATTATTATTTATTCGACTAGTTTGCCATATATAGTCTATTCTGATTTCTATATAGTACAGTATTTGACTGTTTTTTAATCATATAGCTACTGTCTACAACTGTATAACTTCTTCGTCTACATTCTGGTTAATCAAGCTAATCCTAAGTTGGAATTGAGTAAAAAAGTCCTAGAACACCGTTAAATTATATGATATTAAAAAGGGCAATTCTACGAAAAACGTGTAAAGTCTTGAGGTTATAAAATGTATCTTGTAAGGGGAGTTTATTTTATTTCAAATTCCTGGCTCCTGAATCGGTTTTCAGGCTCTCCGGCTACAGAGCTGGCGGGCGCGTCCCCAGTTGGTGGATAGGGGAATGCCATGTCCATGCGGGCAGTCAGGTCATAATACAGAAAGCCTGACCGCGAACCATTGTAGCCAAACTGTGTGGAGAAATACAACGCTCAATGCAGTATAAAGACCCCTTCTATATTGCCTAAAGAGAGCAAAGTCTCTGGGACTCGTATAAAAGGCTGATTTTCCTGTCACAACCCATTTCTCCCTCTTTCCAGTGGCAATCGAAACTCGTTGTCCCTGTTATCTCTACCATAATTGCTCCATTCTTCCCTCACTTATATTTTTTTGATTAACTTTGATTTACTTTGTTCTTGTCCTGATACGGCTGAAATATTGCTCACTGGTCGTTAAACTCCAACTAATCAATTAATCAATTTATTTCAAATTTAACTATAAAGAAAAAGCTGGTCAAATTAACCACAGAAAATAAAAAGTTGAATTACAAAATCGACTGAATAGTCAATATATAGACTTACAACGTATACAGTTGTAGGCAACAGCTATATAATAAATGTGGCAGCAGGCGCGGACGGGGGGGGGGCATTTGAGAAAGGGAGAATTCTCTAACTTAGAAGTGAAAGGAAAAATCGACGAGCGAAGCGAGGCGCGAAAATTTTGGGGCATTTCTTTGTAATAACACCAAACTGAACTGTTCAATAACAGCTAACAATGAACTGAATATTCATCATAACAGCTAACACAGAACTACCCAATAACAGCTAACACAACATTATATTTTGCATAACAGCTAACAGAGAATCAATTTTACCCAATAACACAATAACAGTTCATACCCTTGCCCCCCCCCCTCTTTATACAACATAAAAAAATCAATATAGCCCATTTGGTGGCTATGAAAATAGGGGAAAAAATTAATTGAAAATCAAAGATAAACTATAGACATGTTTAGTGAAACATTTTTTTATAAAATAGTCAATACATAACTGAAAAACATATTTATGGTATTTTCCACTCAAGAATAAAGATTTTGTCCACTACTTGCATTAGTATTTTTTCAAGACCACAAGTATGGGAGTGTGCCATAGAACTAAACAGCCTGACCTGACCCTAACTGGCTATTGGTATGCAAATTCTATCACAAGACACTTATATACATGTGTGAAGAATTTAAATATAGGCCTAGCATTTGCATTTAAAGACAAACATCTTCAACATTTGATTGTGGTTTTCATAAAAAACAAAAGCCATTGGCCACTTCGAATCTAAATATGGCAATGCTACTTTGTTTTTATCAAATGAAGTTTACTGAGAAGAAATTTGGAGTACAAATTATAATTAAAAAACAACGACAGTAGAATACCGAAGGAACAAAGCACAAGATTACACAAATCAAAGTCCAGAGACAAGGCAAAAGCAAGAACACCAAAAGACGGGACACCAAAGACACCACATGCCCACAAAACACACGAACATTACATATGCAACACAAAAAACTAAAGCACTAACAGTGTGAACTCTCAATAAACAAGAGTGACATCAGGTGCTCCGGAAGGGTAAGCATGTCCTGCTCTGTGCACAACACCCGTCACACTGTCAGTGGGTCAATCCAGGGTAAAGTCAAAACAGGTAATGTCAAATCAGGGAAGACGCGAATCTAGCTGAAAATGTCAGTTATTATTTGTGACATTGAAATTTCATATCTATCTATGATGTCGTGGTGACGGCCATAGAATTTCTGAAGGGACTTAAGTAACAAAGGCTGAACATATCCCTGACTCAGCAGTTTTTGTGACAGTGCTTTTGCTCTTTCCACAAAGTCACTGTATGTACTACACGCTCTACAGTAACGAATTAATTGTGAAATATATACTCCATATGCTGGGGATGCAGGTATATTGCTGCAGAGTAAGGGAAAGTTCACAACTTGAAAGTCAAAATCATCACGTTTGTCATATAATCTAGATTTCAGACGTCCATGTTCGTCAATGTATAACAAAAGGTCAAGGTATGAAGCAGAATCGGGTGTATCGGTTGTCTCTTTAATTTCAAGTTCATTGGGGTAGATACGATGTAAATATTCTTTAAATCTTGGGTTATTAAGAGAAAGTACATCGTCTATATATCTGAAGCTGAAATTAAACGTCTGCGCTAGTTGTTTTTGTTTCTGTTGTATCAGCCCTTGTAAAAACTTTGCTTCATACGAAAAAAGGAAAAGGTCAGCTAAAAGTGGCGCACAATTTGTTCCCATAGGAATCCCTATTGTCTGTTGAAAAACACGGCCTCCACATTCAACAAAAATGTTGTCGATCAAAAATTCAAGCATCTTAATCACGTCATTTACACTGTATTTCTTGTTTGACTCAGTGTGGTTCTTTACAAAATATGTTTTATCTTTTCCTATTACCAGATAGGAATACCTGCGTTCTCCATTTTTGGTACAGAAACATTGCTATATCAGATCGGAAATTACTGTTTAAAGTATTATGGGGAAGAGTTGTATAAAGGGTAGAAAAATCAAAAGTTTGAATGCTATTGCAGTATGCGAGACTGTCTGAGGAGAGCTGATCAAGGAGATCTTTGGAATTTTTAAGAATCCACATCTGATTCACGCCGCTCGTGGAATAGGCTTTTTCGCAGTAGCTTTTTAGACCATCTCTAACTGCAGTCAGTAAAGTGGTAAGGAGTTTGGATAATGGCTTAGTGGTGCATCTGCCAGATCCTGCAATGAATCTCTGTTTGTAGGTATTCTTGTGAAGCTTAGGCACCCAGTAAATATAAGGGAGATAACTGTTATTCTCATCAACTTTGATACCGAATGATGCTAACACAGAAGTGTGATTTGTGTTTATCTCGTCCCTTGATAATGTAGTTGGGGTATAAGTAGGATTGCCAGATGAAGTGTCAATACCCATCTCCTTAACAAGACAGTCTAAATAGTGTTTCTTGCATACAAACACAATATTGTTAGAATCTTTGTCTGCAGGTACTATGACTTATTTTTTTCTGGAGGTTTGTCAATGTTTTAGCAACAAGAGGATCATCAAATATACTGGGCGTTCTAGTTTTCATAGATGTTTCCAAGCGCCGAATACGATTCATGATTAATGACTTAATCGACCTGATCCTGTCTGACAATGTCTCCACATCTTCTTTTTCTTTCTTCGCCCACATTCTGGCATAGTCTTCAACTGCATCCATCATAATTTTGAAGTTATACTTCCAGTTGATGTGCTGGGGTTCACGGAATTTTGGACCTTTTGAAAAAATATCTCGTAATTTTTGGTTTCCAACGATATCTAGGCCACCCGTTATCACGTGTACAGCAGGACTATAGTTGAATGGGGAAGAGGAGCAGGTGCAATCAGGCGGTTTGGCTTTAAAGTCATCAATCTGGAAATCACGCAATACCCGTTTGTGATTGAAAATAGTGGTTGCAATAGATTTAGTGTAGGAATAAGAGATAAGTGGAACAGATTGAGGAATGTTAGATTTCACTGTTTTGTTGTGCAGAATGTTGGAGAAATTAATGGCATCTAGACTTTGTTAGCAAACTGAATTTTAAGAAATGATCGGTTTTCAGGTTTATTTGCAGAAGTTGTAACAGGTTTGAACAGTCTGTGATTGGCGATGTCAGTAGTTAAGAAATGACAATTCTGCCGCAAGATCATTTTCTTGCAGGAATTCTGCATGATACCCCACTCCGGGGCCCTGGGATGCAAATGGGTATTGAGTGAGTCGGGGATGCTGAAAAGTGCTGGGAGGCAAGGTATCTGGGGCGTGGAGGGTTCGACCATCAAAATAGATGAAAAAAAATCGGAAATCCAATAAATCATGAATTCCGAATCTTCTCAAAAGATGGATTAGCAAATCCGATTGCTAGGTCCCGAGCGGAAAGAGAGCGACGAGGAAGTGAGAAAGAGGGCACAGGCTTAAAGGGAGGCCCGACGCGATCCGATTCTGAGGTGGCGCGACCTGCCTTGGGAAATATTCCAAGTGATGGGGGTCAAGGAGACGAAAAGCCAGTATGGGGATGGCATGATTCTGACGCTGGAGAGAAAAGGGGTAGAAACCAAGGTCTGGGCGTGCAGTAGGTTGGTTCGGGAAATGCATCGGATACCGCGGAAAAAGTGGCACCTGCTCAAGATCGATACTTATGGGATGAAGAAATCAAAGGAGAGTGGGCACGACTACTTCGATTTTGAAGTGGTGATTTGAGGGGACGTAGGAGAAATCCTTTCTGATGGGGAAACTCATCGGAAAAGATATTTGAGGGCTTGGATCAGCGAGGGCCTTGAGAATAATACGCCTCTGGATCTTGGCATTGATATCATCAATATCGTAGGATCCGACCTTCAGGGCGATGGAGAACCAGCGCGCGCCATCATCGGGGGAGTAGGATAAGACGCGATTTCTCTCGGGATATTTGGGAAGGAGTAGTAGGTCTCAAGGTTGTCCAGGGCCATCTTGTAGCTCTTGGCGGGGTCCAGGCGGATGGGCTGATGGAATCGCGTGGAGATCCGGCCGCCTCGACCGGAGATGACCCTCTCGGGAACTGGTCAGATCGATGGTCACCAATCCGTGGGGCTCCGACCAGCATCGACGGCAGAGGGTCTTAAATTGGTCGAGCGATAGGTCCGTGCAGAAGTCGCGATGGATATGATCGAGATTCCGATCGTCCTGGCGGAAGAGGCAGATGAA